>JAECUM010012485.1:0-103386 GCA_016617855.1 Megalonaias nervosa | reverse complement strand
ATATTTACAGCATGTTTTCTGTTTTCTAATTTCGTGGTGTTTGTTTTTATTTTTGTAATCATATTATTATATATGTTTTTTAAGTGTTGTCAAATGTTGTAAAGCGCTTAGAGCTTCTAAAGATTAGGCGCTATACAAAGTCCTGATTATTATTATATATATATATATATATATATATATATATATATATATATATATATATATATATATATATATATATATATATATATATATATATATATATATATATATATATATATATATATATATATATATCCATACTTTGTCATAAAATAATAATGCTTCCTTCCGTTCCCTCATTAGACATCCCAGTTGTTGAAGCCGATGGGTTTGGACACGGATGTCCTTTAAATGAAGCATCATGCAGGAGTCATTGCATATGGGAGGTGGGATGCCAAGGTGGATACTGCACGGGATACTCGTTGTGGTTTTGGTGCACGTGTACATATTGTGGTGAGCAGTCTATCTATCTATCTCTCTTTATATATAGTTAGGACTCTATTGTCATAAACTAAATAACAGAAAGAAACAAATCTAATAAGTTTAGTAAAAGTTAGCAGATAATTTAATTATCAAAGTTATAAATGAAAATGTGGGAAAAACTTACAATAATATGAAGTGAATCTAAAATAACCCTGATAAAGTTCTATCAAAATCCAAGAGAATGAAAAGTTCGTTTAAATATGAAAACCGGAAGTATACTGATCAGCCAAGAGTCGTGACGTTGTCCCAATGGCGTCGTCCAGAACTCCTTTGAATATTTATATCAGTGTCAGAATAGTATAGTCCAAATAATGAGCACTTTCTATTCCGACTGGAAAGACCAAAACAAATGCTGGTTTTCTCGAACAATAACTAAATAAAACAGAAAGAACACAAAAAACCGAGGATGACTTTAAAATAGAAATGAAACTGATTTCTCAATCCTCTCCTAATATACACCTTCTATTACGACGATATTACGACCATATACCCGACATGTCAGATCTTACTAATCAATTTGTTTTGTCGTGTTTGTTTGGGAGGGTGGTGGTGGTGGTGGTGGTGGTGGTGTGTGTGTAGCTTTAACAATTTTGTTTATATCTCTGTGATGTCTGCATTGCGGCAGTTTCTTTTTTGTTAATAGCGCGAAGTCCTTAGTCGTTTTATTTAGTTGAAACACTTAAAAGATTTAAATAAAACTCAGCTGTTTCGTTATAATTTGCTTATTGGACACCGATTTTGAGAGAGATATTGTCTGTTTTAGTTCTTAATAAAGGACCTACAATTCTCCCGGCCCCCGACCCACCCAACCTCGTAAAATACAACAAAAAAGCGAAGAGAACCAAACAAATGTGTGTATGTTGTAGAAATATCGATTCCAAAATAAAGTCACTAAACATTAACTAAAGTTGTGTATGAGTAAGAAATAAAAGACCAAGAGGAAGATATATTAAAGGAAATAACTAAAGAAGATAGACAGTTAGGTTTCTCAAAGATAAAACGGAAATAGACTGTTACCAAAATTAACATGGCGTTAGGAATTTAACTACATGTAACTTATATTTTTTGGGGGTAAGTAACTTGAAAAACATGTTGCAAAAAGTAATCAAGGAGACGAGTAAAAACTTTCTATGTCTTCGAGTTGTACACATATCTAAATCGTAATCAGATGCAATCATGTATTCTATTACTTTATAGAAAAGTAAATATTTACATATTTTCTTTTAAATTGGAGAAACTAATAAATTATCAATAAAATATTCATAGAAACGAATGAATATTATTTCATTACACATACAAATTATAATAGTCACCTTTGAAGGTCGATACGATCAGTTTATTTTAAACAAAGAATTGCTTAAAAAGACGTTCTGTTAAATGAAATAGCCTTTTCCCATCCTGTTGAAGTTCTTTAGTAAAGGTTGTGTAAATAATAGGACGACAAAGAAAGTAAGCCTGCTAGTGAAAATAAGGTTGTAAAATCCCATAATTAACTATAACAAACGGCCTTTGCGCGGTGTCTAACTTGGTAAAAAATGGGAACTATTTCTCAATGTATTTTAAAAATGACAACGCTGAAACGTAGACGGTAGAACCTTTAGTTGAGAAAGAAACATTCCAACATAATTTTGATACTCATCTGCGCTACCGGATTAAAGTTAGTACTCGCATCCTTCTTCTTCGTCGTCATATATGCCGATACGTTTCAAGATATTTTTCAAACACCTGCTTTAATTTAACAATTACCAAAGATGCTATGCAAGACAAATCTCCAAACAATATTAAAGTCCGAAGAACAATATGATCTCTAAGTTTCTTCAAACACATAAATACAAGCAAAAAATGATCGAACAAACAATGTTTTTCTTGTTTCTTCCAGCTCTGCATTTACTGTTGGATCTTTGACTATACTTAAAATAATCTTTTTTAAATAGCGATGTGTCTACCTTCAAGCATAGGTGCAGAATATGTGGTAGAAAGTGTCATTCTCATTCTACTTTATGGGTTTACCAAAGATTATTCCATATATCAAACTGTACAACTAGATAAAATTAAGTAATATATTTCCAATACCCTGAGAAAGCTTTCAAGTTGAAAGAGGTAAACTGCGTTCCACGGATTAGATTAGAGAACAGGGTAAATTTTAGTCCAGGATAAAGAACAACACAGAAACATTTAAAACTGGCTATAAAGATGGAATCAGCACGAGACGTGTCTTGCATCAATTATGAAGGAACAGCTGTAATGACGTTTATTTATGACTGATCACTATGGTAACCTGTACGGTCGTCACGCTATTTGCAAGAACTCTTTTGCTTTTTATATGTTTTGCTAGTAAATGCTTTTCAGAAAAATCTGAAAACAAGAATTTATGGTCATTGCTGTCATAATAATATAAACTTCATCGATCAGAGAGTCTCTAAAGTCATTAGAAAAACTTATATAACCAAAGCACATTTTCATGCGACCTTGAACAATTACGAACATTACAAAAAAAAAGACAAATGCTTTTGAAGAGAAATTCGGAACTGTACCCTCTTAACATGAAAGGATTTTCAAATAAATTGAAAATGTTGGACTTGATTAATAGAGTTTTATCTCTACAAAGCAGCAGCAGATAAGAGGAGTTTCATCAGGATTCTCTTGATAGTGGACAGGGTCATTTTTCTAAATCTTTAGATGGTCTATAAATTATAACATATAAAATACTTTAAACTTACCACAAAAAAGCAAACAAACCCTGGCCATAGATGTTTCTGTCTGGTATAAAATCTCGATATGTACTTGCAAACCATTCGACAAATGATCGAGAAGCACAGTAGACCATGAAGATAATACAGGTTGTTTAAACCACAATTTTAAACAGGAGGTCACTCTGGGAACTCACTGAATGGCTTACATCACGGATTAGAAAGCAAACATGCTAGGATTGAGTACTCGATGATATAAATAATTTTCAACAATATTGGATGCAGTCTGGTAGTCTTTAAAATAATTTTCATTAAAATAAACTGAGCCACTCAAAACATTGTTAATGTTGTTATTCGTGTGTGTTAGGGTCAATTCTGATGTGGAATGGCTGCATGATAATTATGATTCACACATCATTCAATGCCTTAATCTTAAACTAACCAACAGTAAGAGTTAAAATCAAATTATTTCCAAACTCTGTCTTTCACTCTTCTCTTAAATCTTTCAAAAGTGCGTTTATTTGTAGGAGTACTTAAAACAATCACATACTTAGTTTTTTTTTTAAATAAAAAAAGAACCTGAACATATGTATGTATGTATGTATGTATGTATGTATGTATGTATGTATGCATGTATGTATGTATGTATGTATGTATGTTCCTCTTTCGACCTACCAATTATATTCTAAAAGCAAACGTTCACAAGTTCACTTCGTATGTTTCTGACTGCGCACTCCATGTAATATCAATCAATCAGGATTGTACTGTCAGGCAGATACCAGGCTGAGGAATGTAATTAGCGTTAGCGATATGTGACCTGCTTAAATGCACGCATGTATTCAACAAACATTACAAAATAAAACATACATTATCGCTCTGTTCGTCCTTATTGTGTCGCAAAGAAAATTAAAGATTTTGTTTTGTTGTTTTCTCGATCGGAAATCTAGTAACTATTTGTCAATATTTGTTCTTTCACCAGATCCAAAACACTTTCAAAAGTTCTTTTGCAAACTCATGCAAACAACAGTCCAAATTGCTATAAAAAGATCTTTCTGCATACGCACCCAAATTGCCATTATACTCTTAACGTTGCTTGACGTACCCTAAGATTGTATACAGTCATCGAGTTACTTATATTATGGTGCAAAATGGAGTTTTTGTCTCTTTTAATCACTAGACGAGTGAAAACGTAAGTCTGTTTTAGCATTGTAGAAATGGTGTGAGAAAAAAATCCGTTCGATACACATGAGGTTTAACGATGGAGATTGTGCCTTTCTCAAACATAAAAAGGTTATATATTATGACAAACACCTTTAAGTATTAATCAGCTGTATATCTTCCAACTATGTAAGCATTATCTCCTCTGCAATCGCCATAAACACTGAGAGAGAGAGAGAGAGAGAGAGAGAGAGAGAGAGAGAGAGAGAGAGAGCAAAGTTATTTTTCACTGCACTTATTTTTATTGATTACAAAGGGTCTATATTATCCTAATCAAAGTGTTCTCATTATTCACTTGATAAACATTTAGCCAAGCCAGAAACCGTAGAATGGTTCCCCTTTTCGATCCCTGAATGATGTAAAGGAATAAAAATGAGTTTGTGGAAACCAATGTCTTACACCAATGTCCGACAAAATGACACTTATAGCAAAAGATATTCGTATGCTAGGACCAATCAGCGCTATCCCAGCTAAGTTAGCGCCTGTACTGTCTTGCGTTATACTGTTGAAGTTTAGGGATCTAATGTCTCCGCCAAAAATAAAATAAAATCGGTGGACACGTCCATATAAGTTAACAAAAAACAAATTAGTTCCGTGCGCTTGACTCCATTACTTTGTTCTCATGACTTGCTAAATTCACCCTAATATATGTCGTGATAGTAATTAAAGATAAGGAAATTTCTTCCGAAAATATCTGCTAACATGGGGTTTTGAAAAATGTAAATTAGACCACGCTTACTGTGAAATTTTAGTTGTCAAATTTTTCAGGTCTAAGGTGCATAATTTGGCCTTTTGCCAAGCTCTCTAATTTCGGAAATGAGTAAATGTTTCATGTTGTCCACAATCCTAAATTGCCTAATTAGAAAAGCTCGGTTTTCACAAATACCGAAACTTATGAAGTTTGATGGACGGACAGAAGGACGAGAGAAGGCCAAACTGTATGCCCCAATCGCATTAGCAATCAAACAGAAGAGAAAGACACTATTAATCTCAGTCAATATTCGATCTCCAGATGATTTTGCAGAAATATATTCTATTTTCGGAACTTAGGACAGTGCTTTAGACGAAGCGACCAGGACATAGCACTTTTGATTGATTGCATAAAATTACTGGCAGTTTTCTACAATCTTCCTCTTTTTGCCACAGGGTATCAATCCCCAAGCATCACCAATATAGCCGGAATTACCACAGACAATGGGCCATCGATAGTAACTACAACCATCTCAGTATCCAACACATCCACTGAACAGCCCCCACCAGCGGACACTGCTGCAGTTGCAGTATCCGACACACCCACCGAACAGCCGCCATCAGAGAACCCTGCTGTAGTGTCAGACGCGCCGAACGAACAGCCTCCAACAGGGTACACTGTACAGTAGCCACCACTTATGACGAAAAGCCTCCAGTTGCTACCAGCACTACCGTGCCTAATACCAGCACCAACCAAACGAGGCTTAAACGATGTTTTGCACAGTGTCAATACTTGATTTTTTCCACTTTCACAACCATGTAATTCCGTAAATTGGCAAACAGTCTGTAAATGTTATTGAAATTGACTCAAGAACATGTAATTAATTAAACAGTTCTACTGACTCGACACATGTTTGCCTCCAAGATATTATATGAGCCCCTTCAATCTTCAGTTTGGTACACAATGTAGAGAACTTTTCAATTTATAATCGAAAACTCTAATATCGTCATAGACAAATAAGGTCTGGCATACTATTTATTGCTAATGGTACAATATTAAAAGTTCCCAACTTTGATAGTAATACGTCTCGGTAATACGTTTAGGTCCACACTAACTAATGTTAATCCTTCATAACACATGCTGTATTTAATCACTTCAGACTATGTCAATATACTCTTTCCCTTTCTTAACTTCAGCTTCCAAGCATTTAGCTACCAGTATAATGAAAACTGTCATAAAGACATGTTGGCCTCCTATTCACTCCCACTTAATTCCTACCGGCTCTTCTCTTTTTTATTCCAAAGCTCTATTATTTCCCACATAAAATTAGTTATAATTGGGTATTTTCATATAAAACGAGCACAGCAATAGACATTGTAATACCTACCTGATATCTTTCTCACTACCTCTCAACCTATATGCATTCCTACCTATCTAGCTACCTATATCTACCTTTAATACTGAAATGGATACATTCCGGTACATAATGGAAACTGATACACCACAAGGAAATGTCATTAGACCGACACTTTCTAACATAACAATAACGATTTCGGAATGACTGTTAATCCCAATGAATTAGATCTATCCCAGTTCGAGAACGATAATAGCATATGTAAAGCTGGAAAAACTACAAACCATGGAATAGTAGGAAAATTACAAAAAGTGCTAAATGAAATAGGGAAATATGCCGATTTGGGGGTTTAAGTTATCACCACAAAAAAGAAGCAGAAAAAAATAAATAAATAAAAATAAATCCCCCAAATAACAAACAATAGTAGCCTTTTGTACAAGCGATTGATACCACCCACCATCACCCAACTATTTGTAAACGGAATACAAATCAAATTTGAAAAACAAGAAATCCTTTTTAGGTATTACACTCGAAGAAGGGCTAAGATGGTTAATCCATATCAAAGAGCTCTTTAAACTATGCAATCGAGACATCAACTTGATCCTTAACCTTAGAGGCACTAACTGCGTTGGGGGATTAAAATACTCTCTTAACTCTATGCAGAGTACTTATAAGAGCTAAACATTTATTACGGCTGTCAAGTGCACGGAACAGCGAGCTCCGCGGTACTCCGACCATAGGACACGATCCAGTGTAAAGCACTTCGCGTATGTACTGGAGTACTCAAAAGCACTGAGTAAATCCTTGTCATAACAGGGGAACCACCGATGCAACTAAGGCGTCAGGAATGATGTTCAAGTACTTTACACGCTTTGCAACAGAGCAAACCAACTTACATTACAGATGATCAAAAACGTGCGATAAACCCATCCACAAAAACATGAACAATAAAATACCTAGCGTAAATGTCATAGTCGACTTAACCAAAGAACTATATTTCCCAGAAAAAAATCCTGAAACATTTTTTGTCCCCAATACATCTCTATGGATTTGCCCCAAACAAAAGGTTGATCTTTCCATGAAACAACTAGGAAATAAAAAGATAATCCAAGTAGGCTCAAAACATATGTACTTACCTATATCGGAAACAAGAACAGTGTTGCACCCAGATCTACACAGAGTGATCTAAAACTAAACATCTTAATAAGACAGCAGCAGGAGTTTCATACCACAAATAAGCATAGCGCTTGCAAAGGGGCTACCGGACGAGTACGCCATTTGCACAGTAGAATTCATCGCACTACACTCAGTGCTAAACTTCAGAGAATACCCAATGCACCAAGCGATGCTATTGTAGGACTCGCACAACGCTTTACAATCCTTGGCCTACGACCATTTAAAGAGTCGATGAAATATGATCACCCACTCAAGACACCTGCTAAAACAAATAGAGCATGATAGTCGAATTCGTGCGAATACCATCACACAACAACATTAATGTAACGAAAATGCTAACAGAGATATAAAATACAATGTCAACGAACCTACGTACCAACACGTTGCCTAAAACAACCCAGAAATCTACAGCAATATCCGAAAACAAATTTAACTCAAAGAGGAATGATTCTTGTGACACGTCGGAGAGGTAGAAAACTAAATCAAATACAAAAATTAGGAAAATAGCCAAATATAATACCCGACTTCCCACAAACTATACGATGAGATTATAATACATATGATACGATAAGGAGCAACTCTATTAGCAGGATGCACAGGAGAAGCTTTAAAGTACCAACAAGGATAAACTACTAACACTGTACGAATCCAGAAACAATTGAACATTGCTAAATCCATGCCCCAAATATGCCCAAGAAAGAAAAGAGTTTAAAAACCATCAATAAAAAGAGTTGGTTCAGGAAGCACATACCCGGAATATCTCAAGGCCGAAAGGGAAACTTTATAACTAATATTTCCAGGGATTCATAACAAAGAAAGGAAAAAGAGGTAAAATATAAGAAAACAACACGGTTCGAATCTCGGCTGTCTAAGACGGAAGTAGAAAAAGCATAGCCATTGAGAGCGGGATTGGCTGTATCAGTCCCACTAGGGGTTATGGTTCAAAGGATTCGTGCCAAGCCCGTCTTCGACTGATTAAAGCATAGCCCGGTCCCAAGAGATGGCAGAAGATGAATAAGGAATCTAGATGTAAACAATAATCTTATAGGGAGATTAAAATTGTTAGACATATGAACAATAATTGGATCTCAATTGATATATGGAAAGATATTAAAGGAGACAAACCAAGTTAAACTTCATTCCATCGAAGCAACAATAGCAGGATTAAAGTTGAATATTGTTTCTATCCCAGCAATTTCGGTTTTAAAGATATGTTAATTATATCTATATTTTTTGTAACTCCATGATTTTATTTAACATTTTAAACTTTTTTATTCATGGCTGAAAGTTGTACGGATTAATTTTAGTTAGATTTTGCCTGCTTGACTTGGGTCTCTTAAGACTGTAAAATTACCTAGGATCTATAAATAGATGCTTACGTATATGATGACAATTACTACAAAAAAAACCCCTTAGTAATAAGACTTAATGACAACTTTGGGTTAATTTCTCATTGACTGATGGGGTTTGGACGATTCTAGAAGAATTCAGTAACTTCTAATGGTTGGGGTAGAATAGGCAATATCGAGATTTATTGAGTGGTAAGACCTGTTACGAGGGGTTTGTAGTGAAATATGGCCCTAATAGAACGTATATATATATATATATATATATATATATATATATATATATATATATATATATATATATATATATATATATATATTATATATATATATATAGAGAGAGAGAGAGAGAGAGAGAGAGAGAGAGAGGTGGGGGGCTGAGCAATCAGTTTAATTCCTATTTTGGAGTCATTCTCACTTCTTGTTTTCCTGTTGTAAGTCTGCAGACGTGTTTTATGTCGTACTTAAATATTATTCGAGAAGAAAAAACATTTATTTTGGACTGTTCAGTGAAAACAGAAAGTACGCATTATTTGGACTATACTATTATTCTGGAACTATTGTGAATTATTCAAAGACGTTTTGGACGACGCTATTTTGACAACGTCGTGATTCTTGGCAGACCAACGCATTTCAGGTTTTGAAATTTATAAGGAACTTTTCATTCTTTTGGGCTTCCACAGAACTATAAGAGATTTATTTTGGATTCACTTCATAATACTGTACGTTCCTCTCACATTTTCATTTATAAGATTGATAATTAAATTGTTTGTTAAGTTTTACAAACCTTATAGGATTTGCGTCTTTCTGTTACATAGTTTATGACCACAGATTCGTAAAAGAATTTGGGGAACAAATTTCAAAAGTATTTCAGAGAAATTGAAATTGTTTTCAAATTTAAATCATTTTATTTCGGACATTGCTTTATCCATGGTCTTTTGTTTTTTCATAGTGAAACCAACAAAATTTCACACTGTCATCTAAAGTGGAAAACTCTATTTCAAAATCCAACCCAGGAACGGTTAGAGTCCTTGAAAAAGAATGAATTGCTCGAGCTTGCCAAGCAATATGATCTTTCGGAGGCAAAGCCATCTTTGTTAATACAAGAAATAACAAATATTTTGGTTCAATATTTGGTAAACATAAATTTTTGGTCAAAAGTGCTTTGGGTTTGATTAGTAAGTCTCCATTTGGCACTAACTTGCAAGATATTGAATTGAAATTATAATACAAGAATGAAATGAATTTAAGAAAACTTGAGCTTGAAAAGAGGAGAGAGAGAGAGAGAGAGAGAGAGAGAGAGAGAGAGAGAGAGAGAGAGAGCTATTCAAAACCAAGAAAAAGAGATGGAAATGAAATTACAAAAGCAAATGCAAAATAAAGAAAGAAAGAGAAGAGAGGAAAATACAGTTGAAAATAGAGTCAAAAAAAGAGACAAATCCAGAAAGAAGAAAAAGAGATGCAAATGAAATTGCAAATACAAAAAGAAGAAAGAGAAATGGAAATGCAATTGAATGTTAAAGAATTATTACTGGCAAGCACGAAGCACTCTACTCATGAAAGTTCAGGGTTTGATGTTACAAAAAAAATATTTCATTAGTACCTCCTTGTAAAGAAAAAGATGAAGATCAATATCTTTCATATTTTGAAACAATAACCGATGCTTTTAAATGACCAAGAGAGCACTGGACATTGTTATTAAAGAATGTACTTATTGGAAAAGCTCGTGAGGTTCATACTTCACTGTTAATAGAAGCTAGTGTTGATTTTGGTTTGTTCAAAGAATGTATCTTGAAGGGCTGTGAGTTGGTACCTGAGGCATATCGACAGAGGTTTAGGAATTCCGAGAAAGTCAGTTTGTACATTTAGTAGCAAATCTGCCTGTAAACTTTACACTTCATAGCTTGAAAATGTTCATGGTTTTATAATGTTCTCAAGAGGTCATCTGACTAAGCGAAAGATAAGAATATAGCGCCGCTTTAAACACGAGTTTATATTGAAATATTTGGTTATAGAAAGACCGTTGTTATCTTGATAAAATATTTTTGTTGAGGTATATCTCTGTATCTATCCAGATGAGTGTTCGTTCGCCCACCCGTCAATTTCTCTCTCTCTCTCTCTCTCATTAACAGAGCAGAAGTAAGATAGATTGATGTGTGTAGTATTGTGGTATGGGAGTAACGGATACCTTTAGGCGAATAAATATTGTTTTTGAACTGGCTGTTTTCTAGTTTGAGAAGAATACTAAAGAGAATGCATTTGTTTTAAATTTATTGTTACGTTGACAATGCTCAACTAATGCATGGTGACTTTTTTCCTTTCTACAAACCATAACACCTTTGTTGCTTACTGTTGCGGATGATTCATTTCTGACAAGGAAATGATCTGCTGGGCTGTTATATCAAGAACAATAGATAAAAATATTCCCGTTCATTTTTTGTAAAAACTTTGAACAAGAGAAAAAGCGAAACAGTTGACAGATTTTCTATCATAGACACAATTCCAGTCGGATTGTTTTAATTTTCCAGTGACTCATAGCAAGTGATACATCTGTTCCATAGATTCACTGTTCAAATTTCAAATGAATCACTTTTAGAAACTTCAACTTAAATTTAATTACACCTAAGCGAAGCGAGAAACTAGTATCACTGAGGCATCCCGATGGTGTAATTTAATTTTTATGATATTTCAGACAATTTAATTTTTTCTGAACATAAACATTTGTCTGTGAAAATGCAATTTTCAATGGAAATTCAAGGCAGTTCATCAAAAGGAAAATTTAATTACGAAAGCGAAAATAATTGACTGGAAACCATATTGAATTTAATCAATTAAATCGATAACTTCAGGTTACCATACCGTTGCTATGGAAAATGGAGATAACTGACATTTTATAAAATTTATTTGAAACCTAAAATTGACTATTTTTAATTCTTTAACAATCAACACTTACACAAGAGTAGGTTCTCTAAGGCTTCTAACGTAACTAAAACTTTCGAAAGTTTTATCATTAGACAGTGTGTACGTTTTCTGCAATAATATTTTTTATCAAGGAAAATGAAAGATTTTTGTATTGGATATAATTTATTGGTTAATATAAAGGCCATTCAGACAAATGTAATAAATATAGGGACGTTGAACAGGGGGAGATCAATGGGGAGTGGGGATGTGTGCAGAGCAAAGAAGAAATAAATGAGCATGTTACAAATGGAATGTTTCCCAAATAGAGTTTCCCGGGTTTCGCTTCCTGGACTCCCATCGGGGGTTTTAGCACACAGATTCCTCGTTTATTTGTTTATTTTACCAATTCCACCCCCAGCGATATTAAATAATGATTCTGAATTCACCTCAGTCGCAATTTTGTAGACCCCCCCCCCCCCCCCAAAGAATCTCCAGCGGTTTACTGTACAGACAGTTTGGGTTGGACCTGCCCATTCTCCTGTGTGGAAGGGTAGCAGTATTCCTATTACGGAAGGATGAAATCAGTAGTGTACTAACGGTGGAGGGGGGGGGGGGCGGATGAGGCGGTTGCCCCTGACGCCAGGGGACATGGGTCGCCAAAACTCAGGGTGCAAGAGGTCTTGGGAAGTCAAAACCCTATAGGTCATCATCGTGGCCCGTGCGCCATTTACCTTTAGTACGCCACTGGATGAAATGACAAATAACGATACTTGTTGGAAAAGCAAATATTCATAAAATTTCAAAATGAAACACTAGAAGGCAGAGCCGATAATGCAAACGTTATACGTTAAACATCATTATGCGGACCTATGATTTAATAGTCAAGAATGATCATGTACCCTTTTTGTTTCTGTTGTCACAGTCTAACGTTCTAATGCATCGTCACCCGTTATCAGAAGAATTCTTCCAATCAATATTTGAAGGTGAAGTGGTAAACGCATGAGCAATTAGGTCATGTAATCACCAGCTAGTCCCATTTGCATATCCTATTCGTAAGAGTAATGCACGTGCTATTTATATTTTGTCAAAAATCGTATTTGTTTTGATTTTCACCTGGCTCACTACTGTAAAACTCGCTTCACTCCTGTTTTCTCCAAATTTGCAAAGACCTTAGCTAAAGTAGTCAAAGATTTCAGTTTTACGCTTCAGGATGTACATTCTTAGCACAGGAACAATTCGTCGTTTGAAAACAACAATATGCTATTGGTTGCAAAAATGTAAATTTTATAGAATTTACCACGGAGTATATTTAAATTATCAGTTTTGTTCTGATGTTTTGATAATAAACAGTACGTACCCCAAAAGGACAGTATCAATACATGTTGTTTAGCCTTTTATCACAGAAAAATGGATATCTCACATTTTCAGTGGATTTAGCTTTGTACGAACCAAAATCCTGTGATTAAGCGTCCTGTTACTACATCTAGGATGCTTGCTATCAGTGTAATGCTACTGTATCTAGGATGCTTGCTATCAGTGTAATGCTACTGTATCTAGGATGCTTGCTATCAGTGTACTGCTACTGTATCTAGGATGCTTGCTATCAGTATACTACTACTGTATCTAGGATGCTTGCTATCAGTATACTGCTACTGTATTTAGGATGCATGTTATCAGTGTAATGCTACTGTATCTAGGATGCATGTTATCAGTGTAATACTACTGTATCTAGGATGCATGTTATCAGTGTACTGCTACTGTATCTAGGATGCTTGCTATCAGTATAATGCTACTGTATCTAGGATGCTTGCTATCAGTGTACTGCTACTGTATCTAGGATGCATGTTATCAGTGTAATGCTACTGTATCTAGGATGCATGTTATCAGTGTAATGCTACTGTATCTAGGATGCTTGTTATCAGTGTAATGCTACTGTATCTAGGATGAATGTTAAAGTATGTGTTGTAACTAAACTGTATCACCTTTTGCATGTTATCAATGTACTGTTCATGTATCTCCGAAGCATGTTATTGGAGCACCCTCACTGTATCTAGGATGCATGTTATTAAAGTCTATGTTGCAAATGTATCGAGGATGCATGATATCATGGTCCTGTTACTTATCTATGATGCATGCTATTAGTGTGCTGTTACTGTATTTGTAATGCATGTTATCAAGGTCTGTGCTGTAACTGTTTCGACGATGCATAGCATCAGTGTACTGTTCATGTATCTAGGATGAATGTTATTAAAGTCTATGCTGTAAATGTACCGAGGATGCATGCCATCATTGTCCTGTTCCTGTATCTAGGATGCATGCTATCAGTGTACGGCTATTATATATATAATGCATGTTATCAAAGTCTGTGCAGTACTATTGAGGATGCATGGCATCAGTGTACTGTTCATGTATCTAGGATACGTGTTATCAAGGTCTGTGCTGTTGAGGATGCAATTTTGTTGTAATCAACCCAGGGTATGTGCTATTTGTATTTACGTCTCCGTTTGTATCTTTGTTACGTTTTAGTGATTATTTGTTGAATACATAGTTTCGGTGTTGGAAAAGTATTTCTCAACCGGAGTAATTATCCATTTTATAGGAGAAGACGTCATAATATATTCGTAGGACTTTATGACGGCTTGAATTAGTTTCGTAAAATGGATGCTCTTCAAATAGAGAATTCTCTGGATATTATTTTAGGTATGCATGATAAGAATAGTTCTTTGTACTGGGCGTTATTCCGCTAGGAAATGATTGCTGGTGAATCATACAAATGCGAAGCAAAAGAAACCTACGCGAGTGTGAAATTAGAGTTTCGTGACGTGTAGCCATTAGGTGATTAGAGAAAGAATATTTGTAGTCTTTGCGCGTTTAAGAACTCTTCAATTGGCAACGACCATTGTGTTGAGGTCCCTTAAAACAGGGGAAATAATGGATTTAAAAACCAGACTCACGCAGAAGTTATTTGATTCGTTCGGTAGTGTGACCTTTGTTTGTAAAATTATCAATGTACTGTAAGTATACCGATGATGCATTCTATTATTGTCTGTGCTGCTAGTGTATCGAGGATGGATGTTATCAATATCTGTACCGTTACTGTATTGATGATGTATGCTATTAATGTATGTGGTATTAGTGTACCGAGGATACTTTAGAAGCAACTATTGCTAATAATAATAATAATAATAATAATAATAATAATAATAATAATAACAAATTTAACTTTTCTCAATTAAGAGTGGAATAAGGAAAATAATACATGCACACATGAACAAAAATAGATCACACTGAGACACCTTATTTATGATATAAGAACTCTTTAACTCTTTTAGATATTTATTTTTCCCAAAACGTTTTTGAATAGGAATATAAAATAGAATGACAACCCTAGAATTTGACATAAATATGTTTGTCTCCAAAAACGAAAACGGACAAGCACTGACAACAAACACACACAAAAACACCACACAAAAGAGACAAATCATACGACTTCGCGCAAAGTCACAAAACACCACCAATTCAGGGCACAAAAACGGCAAGGAAAATAGCCAATTTCCAAGTTAATACTAGTGTTTGTAGCAGGTGGGGCTGAAACCTTTTAGTTTCATATACTACTGGCATTCCATGTCCTTATTTCATTCTCTCTCTCTCTCTCTCTCTCTCTCTCTCTCTCTCTCTCTCTCTCAAAACTGAATAAATATTGTTTTAAAAAAGTCACATAAATCACATTGCCTATTTTGACTCATCCAATCTCGCTAAGTTGCTAAGGACCTTGCAAGCAAAAGTTGTGTCGTGTTCTTGTTTGAATCTCACCAACCAAAGCTGTGTATGTTGGCGGGGACTGAAAACTGGCCCACTGAGATACAGATTTAAAGTTTGGAAGTCAAATGGAAAATTTAATTTCTGGTTGTTAAACATTGCAGTTTTAAAAAAGTCGTATTTACTGAAACAAAATTAGAGTTTAAAGGTCTACTAGTGTCTGATACACACTATATATCATAATGTTCATTTTTCTCTAAATAACTCCGAAGTGTGCATTTTAGATGTAGGTTTTAACTTACAGAGGATAAAATAAAGATTATTTGAGCATACATTGGTGTTTTAAGGAAAACGCTCCGGGAATATTTATACACTTCCGGTGAAAAATCGGATTTCCGGAAGTGAGGCACTGTCGGGAAGCCCCTCAAGTTGAGCGTATGTGATGATAATGGCTGATAGTGACGACTCTTGCGAATTTATGACAAATTTGTCATGCTCATCTTCGTCGTTTGAGGAAGGTGAATCCCTAGAAGCTGGCCAACTTCATGAATCTGAAGAAGATTCTGCTCGCTATGAAGTGAGGCCGTATCAGTTTCAGCCCGAACGAGACGAGGATGAAGGCCCTGAAGAGAACATAGCGCATGATATAGCTGAGCAGCGCTTGGGCTTTACATTCTGGTAAATACTATTATCATTATTGCAATTATTACTAATTATTACTAATGTTATTATTCTTTCGTTAATGTTATTTTAAATTTCATAATGAAAAGAGAAGTAAACGAATTTCAGCAAAAAGCTTGTTGGATGTCTTCAGAGAAGATTTTCATTTAGGCTTGGTTCATCAGTTACTAGTGGTGTTACATTTTAACACTTAAGACTCGGACTGTGAGAGGTGTAGATATAAATGCTTTATTAATTTTATGACTCAAGTTTGTTCTTTTAAACCACGATGAAATGCAGACCCTGAATGTACCTTTTAATCCAGCTAATGGGTATAAGTTTTTTCTATCCCCCATGGATAGATGCTTAGCCAGCATATTTTTCCATGTCGGTTAAGGTGCACAGTACTAATGGCAAATAATGCGTAAAGGTTTATGGGGAAACTAATAATGAGAATAATATAATACATTTCTGATGAAATGTGCATTTCAGTATTGTGGTACAAACGGTACAACAAAAGTCTGACCATTTATCACATATACATATGTTTTGTACTTTGAAATGCAAGAACTACAAGTTTGCTGTCTAACACAATAATTATGATAGAACGTATTTACCACGTATTTTGATTTATTCAGGCAGGTGTACGTGTGGAAATTTCAGCAGTAAAGAAACAGTTGAAGAGTGTAGATGCTGTAAAGAGATCAATGTGATTTTGGATAAGACCGAGGAGCTCAATGTGGATTGTATCATCGATTATCCTGGATTTCAGGCAGTTTGCTTGGATGAATATGTCCTGGAAGCAACATACTATGCCTTCAGACAGCAGTATGGAAATCGCGAGGAAATTCTGTCAGAGTACGTAAACAATTATAGGCAAAATGTTCTCACAATAGTTATGGCGCCAATATCAGGTCTCTTTTGGGAAAAGTGATTGCTGTATACATATGAATATAAAACAAAGTCACTCATAAATTCATGAAATCCCTCCTTCATTGAGAAAATGTGACATTTTTCTTATGTTGAGTTTTCACCCAAACCATTCAAGAATAAATCCTGCTATCATCATTTGTCTCTTGTACTGGAAATTATCATGAAAAAAAATCTGTAACTTCAATCTAACAATAATTTCATTTCTTGAACAGACTCTGCACTATAACGTTTAAAACATATCGTTGTCTGTTCCTATTTACTTTAGATTCATTTAGCTTCCTACCATTGGTTGTAGCAAAATCTAATTTTATGCTAAAGGTCTTGACTCAGAAAACTTGAAATAAATAAGTTCAAACCAGAATAGGTGACATAATATAACTTTATTCAAGTCTAAAATATGTTGCATATTCTATTTTCAGTCGTAATAGATATACTGCATAAAGGCAGCTGGTAAGATGGTCCTGGGGATATCTTGGCTGTGAAATCCGAGTTGCTTTGCCATCCTGTGCAGTAGATGCAATCAGGCAGAAGTTCGCAAGTGAAGGTGGTAACTACACAGGTTTCAAGCACCTGTAGTTATCTTGCAAATCGTGATGTCAGAGCCTGGACAGCCGTCGACTTGTCTGGCCTCAGGGATTGGCTGCATAGAGATGGTGGTAACTATCAACTGACTGGTTTCCTGACCATTTCTTCCAGTGCTGCTATCAACTCTAAAACATATTCTGAAAGAAGAAATTTGTCCCACCATAATTTAAGAAAGAAGAATTTCATCCACTGCCTATATTCACGCTGACAATTTTTATAACAAAAATTTGTAAATAGGAATAAAAGTTAAAATGGTATTAATTTTAACAAACATAGATAGTATTTGAATGTATAATTATTTTGTTACAATATATGATTTTGAAAATGTGCTACAAAGATAAATCTCCACCAACTTTATTTCGATTAAAATCCAGCACTTTGTTTTGATTAAAATAAATTAAATCAAGCTGCTTTACCATCATTTTGAGTGTATGCGATCAGGTGGAACTTCGCAAGTGAAAGTGTTAGCTATACTCATTTCAAGGACTTGTACTTTGCTTGCAAATGGGATGTGTAAGACTGGACAGCATTCGACTTGTCTGGCCTCTGGAATCGGCTGCATGGAGATGGCGGTAACTATCAACAGACTCTGGCTTCTTGACGATATCCATCAGTGCTGCCATCAACTCTTCAACATAGTCTGAAAGAAGGAATCCCCCACCGTAATTTAAGAAGCTCACAAGAATTACATCCACTTCCTATATCCCTACAAATAATTTACTAAAAATAATTAAGAGAATTGGAAACAAAATGTAGATAGTATTCATTTTAACATAAATATAAATTGTAGTAGAATGAATAATAATTTCGTCATGATGTATGATTCTGAATCTGTGCCTCAAAAATGAATCTACATCGACTTTGTTTTGGTTAAGATCCATGAAATCTGATTTGCTTTGCCATCCTGTGCAGCAGATGCAGTTAGGTGGAATTTTGCAATTGAAATGGTAACTGCACAGGTTTCAAGGCCTTGTACTTATCTTGCAAATCGAGATTTGTGAGCCTGGACTGCATTCGACTTGTCTGGCCACTGGAATTGGCTGCATAGAGGTTGCGGTAACTGTCTATCAACATCCTCTGGCTTCTTGACCATTTCCTCTAGCGCTGCCATCAGCTCTTCAACATATTCTGAAAGAAGAATTTTTTTACCTAGTACTTTAAGAAACTCAGAAGAATTTCATCCTCTGCCTATATTCACACTGATAATTTACCAAAAATAATGGAACTAGAATGAAGATTTAAATAGTATTCATTTAACATATATATAAATCGCAGTTCAATGAATCATTATTTTGTCACAATATATGATTTTATATGTGCTACAAACATAAATCTGCATCAATGTGATGTATTATATATGGGTACATACTGTATGTGCATTCTTCCTTGACTTCTTTTACAATGTAGTCTCCTTTTGTGTACTTCGGAAATCAAATCTAGTATCGGTTGGTTCCTGAGCTCGTTACTGCCTGTATTCTATTGTCATTTTCATTGAAATGGTGTGCCGCTAAGTGCAGTCTAATGTTAAGAAGAAAACAATCATTAAAATAGTAAAAAAATGCAGTTTTTGTATTCCAACATTATGTGGTACTTTCTATATGAAATAGAAGACGAAAGACTGTGTTTGAACAGTTCAAAGCAGTTTATGGCTTTTGCTTGTGAATATATTTTTACGGAAGCAATTGTAGAGGATATTAAACATTTCATCAAACTTTTTTTATGAATAGTTGCCAACTATGAAATTAGTCATTGTTAAGATAAATTTTCGTATGTTGTACACAATTTACCTGTTTCTCATTCCGCAATACGAAAAAGCCGACATTTTTGGAGCGAAATGGTTAACAACACTACAGAATGCTTCTAAATTTGATGTCTGGTGGAAGGGTGATAACTTTTGGATGTCTTTCGCCAGCTTCTTACTCAGTACAACTTCTTCAGTCTTCACACAAACCTTGGTACCTGAACAGAGATTAAAACTATGTTGTAGTTTGATCATTCATAACAAAACAGACGCTAATTTGTAAACTTTTTGAATTTAGCAGGAAATAAAAAAAGGATTCCTAAAGAAATCTACTAATTAAGGTCTTTCTTAAAAGTACAAAACATGTAATTTGAATTATGAGAATCTTTACAGTTTACTAAAGAGATGACAAGTATGAGCTCTTCAAGAACAAAGATAGCCTTTAAATTTTATTGTAGATTATCAAGTTTAATATGAAATGTAATTCTTACCAGATTGTAACCGTTTGTAACGTGCATTGTCCTCAGGTAGACAGTCATGCAGACAGCTTAAAATCAGACTATTTTTATGTGTATGTCTGTTCTGGACATGATTAGCTACAGAATGTCACTTGGCAACACTTAGGTCACCATTTCCAGGTTCGGTTGAAGCTGCACACTAGTACAGGTGATTTGAAATACTCCGAATCCATTTCCTCACATCCTCACATTGCCTTTCTCTGGCAATGTTTTCTAGTGTCTTCTTCAAACCTGGAAATAAAAAGATTCAAGATAATTATTTTCTCCCTTTTTCTGATTGTATTCCTAGCGATATGTTCACTTCCCAACTTAAGTAATATAACTTTAAACATACAATGATTTTATTACCATGTGTACTTGTATACGAGTTGCGTCAAATGGTATCATTCAGTGTAGTAAAAATTAGAATACATACATACATACATACATACATACATACATACATACCTTTTGCAACATGCCACACATCAAAATAGCGTGTGGCGGTCATTTTCTCTCTGATCCATTTCTACATCTCAACATGCCTGTCTGTAATAATTGTGTCTACCTCCACACCATGGTTCTGTAGTTTCTTGATGGCTCTAGAAAGTCCCTCTTTCTCCATGTGATAGCTGCTCTTCACTGCTCTAAAACAATTTTTTTTAAGCAAATAACACTCTGTTTCTTATAATGTCACTTATACATAGCTTAAATGTATTTACCAAATGTTTTGCTCATTTTCGTGCATGAGTAATATGTATAAATGCTTTCAAGTACAAAAAATTGGTGCTGTGGCAAAACTGAAATATTTATCAGAGTATTCTGTTATATAAATATTTGAATTTCTATCCGGTAAAGAAGCACACAAATGACCTGTATCAGCTCAATCTCCAGGACTTGACCCAAATTAACCTCTAGCACACTATAGGCTCCAAACTTTGCACTGTGGCCTGGACTATCACATCTACCATCCCCAGCAATAGCAATTGGCTGAGGAAGACTCTGTAACTCTCCAAAGACCCTACCTTGATGCTCCTTCCATACGTTATCGATAGTAGGTGTGAGTAGCACTCGCTGGTGGGTCATGAATGTGGATAGGTGCATCACTGGGATACACTGTTGCATAACCCGAAGAACCTTTGTTGGAGTTGCACCTGCAAAAAAGATGGCTCCTGACAAGATAATGTTACCAGCTGGCATGTCTCCAAGGTAGGGCTGGCTGTTCCAAGTGTATGACTTGCTGCACAGGTGGCACTCCTGTATAACTGTAATTAAAGTGTCAAATGTGTGGGTCACTGTCCCTTTTGCTAGTCCATGGCAGTAGCGACAAGTCCAGAATAATGACAACAGCTGTTCCTCAAAACACAATAAACATTCTCTCAGACATTGGTAGATAGTTGTTCTGAACTGGAAAGGAAATGAAAATGCAATAGGGGCAATCTTTTAGAACTTGAGCAACAAAGATGTTTTTAAGCATCCATGAAATTTATTATTTAGTAATTGTTATGTCGTGCTGATAACCGGTTTAATATGTGGAAAAACTTACTGAATTATATAGGCCATAAATCGTACTATTAAGAATTTGATAGCACCATCAAATCAGTAATGATTTCATACATGCTGAAGTCATGAAATTTACATTACCCTTCTCCAGAGGTATTTGAATTGAAGCTGGAATCCACAGGGTCACTCTCATCTGGTTTGTAACTTGAATCATCGGACTCCCTTATCATGGAATATTCATCATCAATATCATGAACATCAGTATCAGGGTCAGCGTCCGGTTCATCAAAACTGTCTATTTTGTTCTCCATTTCACTACCTGTGGTGATGTCTAAAGAACACTGAATGCCTTTGCTTCTTCTCTGTACGTGCCGGACATTTTACCTGACAACCTGTGAAATGTGAAATATCATGCTTGTGTATACTGATCATCATGGTTTTCACACAGATGAGTAATTCTCATGAATATGCTTATCAATAACAGCGTATTATTGCTCAGTAACAAAAAGTGGACAAGTACTTGGTATACTGAGACAATTGCTTACACGATCATACTGAACTCAGTTAATAAAATGTTACCTGTGTCATTTGCTTCTTAATTTTTAATGGTGAGATTATAACATTTAGTCACTTTACATCATTGAATTACAACAGTACACATGCACAGCATGAATGAAAGATATTACTAAACTTGATGAGTTGAAATATCTCGTAGTGGAGTGTGCATTCATTCATGGAACTAGTTATTTATGTATTATTATTACCAAAATCAACTGGTTTTCCTCTCACTAATGCTTGAATTCTCTTGGATCTCTTATTAATCCTGTCAGTTTGACATTCAACAGCAATACTGCACGAGCATGTGTCTAGTCTCTGAAACAAAAGCAATACATCAAAAATGTGTTTAGCAAATTCTAGTGAATACCTTTGCATTAGATAAGGTGGTCATACTTTAAGTTTTATGTATGTTTCAACAATAAATGACAAATGCGTGAAACCTCTTTCGTTACTTATAGAAACTATGGCTGATTATAATGTGTGACATATAACCAACACATTGCCGAGCTTTTCCGCAATAAATAATGACATATCTTTATTGATTTACTCGTATGCTATCATATATGAGGCCATATAAAATCGTATGAAGCTATACCAACCATTTGAACACTGGAAATGCATGGAAAGTTCTCGGTGACATCAATATGCACACCAGGATATGTCACACCATCTACTGTTGACTGTGTGATTGGTGTCTTTTGGGTTCTGTCTTGTCCATTATCTTCTGGATGCTGGTTCTGAAAAATCTCTTTCAACACCTAACAAAAAGATACAAATAAATCGAACAGCATTAGAAGTTTACATCATAAACAATATTAAAGGCTAAATTCTTTTTATATTACCTTCTATGATTCTGTTCACAATGTGAATAATAATAATAATAATAATAATAATAATAATAATAATAATAATAATAATATGCTTTCCACATCGAACAAACATTGCTATTCGCATTTGCAATCAATGGGTTGTGGGTGTGAATCCGACCTAGACCAGGATCAACTGAAACAATAGTGTATACCTAAGCAAGGAAGATATTTTACTCCTAAAGCCGCAGAACTAATTAGTCTTTAAAATTAAACACAATCAATACACCAACTATTCACACCACTTAATCCTGAGAAGAAAACTTGTGATATATTATTATTATTATTGTTGAAAACAGCAACAGACAGGAAACAAGCTACGGCATCCACAAGAATTTTTTCTAGGGTGAGGTCCAAACAATGCGGAGGGGGAGGGGGTGGTCGTGGCAAGATGTATATCTATATAGATATATATATATATAGATATATATATATATATATATATATATATATATATATATATATATATATATATATATATATATATATATATATATCCCTTTGATTTAAGCTTTGCACCATTGCACACACACATACACACAGATCATGATAAAGCAGGTTTCATATTTTGGGGGTAAGGGTGGACCTATTACGATTTGCAAACACCCTCCCACTAAGACCACCTTCTCCCATTAATCGCTCATAAGCTAGGTATATTTGTGGCAAGAGTGTAGAGTTGACAACAAATACTATAGCATGCTAAAATCAATAAACTTTTTACCCTTGCTCGCGCTCGCTTTTGAAAAGCCCCTCTCGGGCTACGTGTTGTTAGGCCTGCCGGTAACCCTTGATTTTTTTGATCTGGTGTGTATGTACTCTGGGTTATCCGGTGATAAAACACACTTGGATATATACACATACATAACTTCGCATTTTTCATTTAGCATGTCTTTGAAAAGCGAATTATGTCATATTTTGATACAAACTTAGAAAGATCAGTCGCTTCTTTCTTATCAGTGGTAAGTCCATATAGATACCACATCATAATCTGTAGCCCACCCTCTTGTCTGACCTAAGCATTAATCAGTCTGTCAGTGTCGGTGGTCCTTAAGTCTGATGTGGTGTGTGAAAATGCCTGAAACTGTGTTTCTTGGGGAGATCTTTGCACCTTGTGCTGTGTTCGTTGGTGTGTAGGTGGTTGCAGGTAAAGGGGCGCCTTGGTTGGAAGGACAGCTTCTGCATTTATGTACATGTATTTTCCTCGCCAAATGGTCCTTACTTCTCGCTCGTTTTACAATTACCAAATCATCGTAAGGGCCTTTTACGCTTGGTATATATGAAATGGTAACTATAACGATGACTCCGTAAGGGCTGTCTCTCAACTTCATTTTTGCTGCCGCTAGTGCTCGCCCTCTATCCCGGTAATAGTTAAATTTGGCTACTACGGCAAGATTTTTGCCCTTTTTCCGACCTTCCCAAGCGGTGAGTACGGTCTATTTTCATTCTCGTCGCAGCAGGTTTTTCTAATTTGTTTACGATGAAATCATGCACCGTGGCAGCCATCTCGTTGGCGTCACACTGGAGTCTCAGGTAAACCAAAGAACGATAATTGTAACTCATTGATGTGATAGTGAGCTCGTCAAGATCCTCTCGAAGACCTGCATTAACGTTACAGAGTTCAGTAATTTAACCTCTTTTGTTGACAACATCACTCCTCGCATTTAAGAGATTCTGCTCTACTTCGCTACTTCTGTCCATAACTACATTAACTTGTTGCGCTAGAAGACCCATTTTTGATGATATAGTGGTCAACATCTCTTGAATATTATTTATCTTTGCGAGTTTTGAGATAACATGTCCTAATTTGCTGTTACTGTTTGACAACGTCACTTAAATATTTTGCATATTGTACATATTTTGTTGTGGCATACGGATGGAATGAGAAGTGTACTGCAGGTATAAAACACGATGAGCATTCTCGATGACATTCGAGGTGAGACGGATAGGTGATGTAGGTCGAGGCCGCACGGGATCCATTTTCACTGAATTCTCACGCTGAATTTTAAATGTATTGTTTGCAAGAGTCTTGTTTGGCCTTAACTCGTAATACACAGTTTCTGTAATTTATTGCAGTTTCTCGTAAAGTTCATTTTTGCTGTCTATATCACTGTAAACTATAAGCCTTTCAGTTCGTATGAACTGATTCAACGCAAAGAAAATGTCCTGATGGTATGTGGTTTGATCCTTTTATTGTTAACTGTTTATCTGGGTTTCATCTACAGTTGAGTATTGGCTCCGTGGTGTTTTCAAGTCACCATATAGAACAATAAGGAATGTTTAGTTGGTGATGATAGCTTTTAAATGTAAAGATATAACCTTTTTCAGAAATTATGTGCAGAAATCTTATTTAAAAAAAATTCTTTACTGTTTTTGTCACATGTATCTAGGACAAAATCCTTACTGCATGAAATTCATTTTCATCGTTATTTGGTATTGTTAAAAGCCAGGGGCCTTTGCTTGACCGAGCGGTGTCAAACTCTGGCGCGATTCCCGCTAGAAGTCATATGTTTACCCCAAATTTCCAAAGACTTCTATACAACTTCAGTTGTAAGTTAGAAAGCCAGACGTGTCCATTCTATACATAAATTTTACTCTAATCAATGTAAAACCACAGATTTCCCAACTTGCCAAATATCTATCAACCGCACGTTTGCATAGTTTCCCTTCATCACTTTCCGTACCGTCAGCAGTTCACGCCGTGGAAACTCTACAACTATCCCCTAACTCTGGGAACTATTTTAACTACGCCACCTTAGGCCAGTCAATCCATGGTTCCAAGGCACATTAAGCCAATAAAACTACATCACATTTGCCACCATGGCGACATAAACGGTATCTGCAGAGTCCCTTCTTGTTTATTCCATTGTGTAATTTACCGGTTTCCTACCGTAAATACTGCCACTGCAGTCACAACACCAAGGTACACTACTAGATTTTATTAGGGACTACATTATGAACAGGGACAGTCATGCGGTTTGGGTCTGAATTCACTACTAATTGACCATGGCATCATGGAAACTCACTAACAGTTTCTCTCCGTGACGTTTGCTCCTAGTAATTCCTTAAACGGGGCGCTATAACCAAATACGCATCTCCAAAATTTATTACAGTATTTAAATGCAGAGTTTCAGTATACAATACATATCTAACAGTTAAAAAAAATATGTCAATGAATTTGTTTACCAAGCAGTTCAAATGTGAAATGTTTCAGAAATACATACTCTATATACTGGTAGTACAACTGAAAAGACGAAACAACAATTCAATCCCTATCTACACTTACATATGTTATAATTGTTAGGCCAGTATGTAGTTATCTGCCCCTTTTTGGTTACTTATTTTTACATATTACTGGTTGTCTGCCATTGCCTGTAATGTCAGAAAATGACAGAAAGTAGTGAACACTTACATTCATTAATTCTAATGGGTTTATTAGTTAGTGTACTGCCGGTTTTCGGTATTCAGAGGAAATCATTGTACAACAACAACAAGGCATGGGTCAGCACATTATGTGCATGATTGAAGCAATGCTGTAAAATATTTAACTTTAAAATCATGATCAAAATGTTGAGCAAGCATGTCACTTAATGAATTTTCTAGACTTAATAATGATTCAAAAACATAAGCATGAATAAAATTCATCAAGGAGTTTAGGAAATATAAGCAAATGAAAATACTTTAACTCCAAGGTCAAAGGCAAAAACGAGTGCAATTTTCTGCAAATGTAATCTTGACCCTATGATTTTGTTGCAGAGCAAATTGTCTATGCTTCATAATGAATGATGATGCTCATGCATGAACAATACTGGTTTAGGGAATATAAGCTTAACAAAAATTAAAAACTTTAACCAAAACTTTAATGTGTTATGTATATTTAATTTAATTGTTTGTCTGTTAGTTTTAAATTTTTTTTCCATTACATGTTATTGTAATGTAACATTGTTTAATGGACTTGACCTTGTCCAAAACTGAACTCAGTTCTGTGCGACCTGATTGACTTTTTTAAAATTTTGTTTATTTCATTGATGTAAACAACTAATAATAGCTTCATTATCCTCTATGGGTATGAGCTCATTGACCAAATTATTATTCAGGTAAACATGTTGATTAGGGTCAGGGTTTTGGAGATTCCCAAGTGAATTTTATAGGGTATTATGTTTTAAAT
Organism: Megalonaias nervosa; assembly: GCA_016617855.1. Classification (NCBI taxonomy): domain Eukaryota; kingdom Metazoa; phylum Mollusca; class Bivalvia; order Unionida; family Unionidae; genus Megalonaias; species Megalonaias nervosa. The sequence continues at coordinate 76,239 of JAECUM010012485.1, read as the reverse complement.
AAACAAGGCTCATTAGATCATTCAAGAAAGTTATGTTCCATTAGGTAATGGTTGTTTTCAGAAAATACTAATTTCTGACATGGGGTCAGACAGGGAACTATCTAATCTTGTGATTGTAAAGATTTTACCAGTCGTCCTTTAACATCTAGCACTTTGGGTTGTATTATGTTGTGTCCAGTTTGGGCTGAATTTTATTTTCTTCAAATTATTGAAGTCAAGTGATTTTTTTCTCTGGAAATACAAATGTGCTCAGACAGAATTCTTGCAGAAAGACATTCACTGGAATTTATACTAAATTCAAACCTGGAATAATATTTCTGTGATTCAACAAGAGACTTTTGACACATTAGTATTTCGCAGACCATAACAGACACGTCATCGCCTTCAATTTTGGATCTCTTTGGGACTTGAACTTAGTTTTATTCAGGACTTTCTATCACTAAGACTTATGTCTTTAATTCTTGGACTATTTTTGGATTTAATTTGCAATACTGTAAGTTCTTTTCTCTTATTTTTCACTTTGTATTCAGAGGAAAATTTTTTTTTGTTGTCTTCACTTTTTTCTGTTACTTATTTTAAGAGCATATACTCGTAACAAATGCAAATTTTCTATGACTGATATTGACCCCAAAGATGAAGGGGCAAGTGAATAAATATTCCTTCCTTTAAAATGAGGCATATAAGTCTGATGAGAATCTATTGTTACGACTCTAGGCCTTAGACTATGTAACAAAATGAAGTAAAACCAACATGTTTGAGTAAAATTCAAAAAGTAATTTAATTTAAAAGACAAAGTATTGTAAATTCAATTTAAGAAACATAACTGTCCTACTGTAAGTCAAAAAGTAAAGAATGTTTCGAATGAATTCAAAGTCTTAAAATGTGCTGATGTACCAATAGTTTTGACTAGTCTGATATAAAAATTGTCTTGATTGTGTTGCTGTACCACAATGATACAATCCTATATGTCTTCGAATGAGCCCTCAATAGTCCCAAAGTAGTGTTTTAGTCCAAAGGTCAATGAGCACTTAATTCCTATGAATAATTTAAATAAATGATTCCTCTCCATGTTTATCTGAACACAACTGAAAATGATTCCACAGACTGATCTTACAACAGGAATGAAATTTTATTTACAAAACCTCTATTATATACAAACTGTCACCTGACCTATGATGCAACAGAATGCCCTGGAATTCCCTACATGTGGGTCATTTGTGATAGAATCTTCATCAAATTGACACAAGTTCTATTCCTTAATATCTTTAAAAACATGACAAAAATCATGTAGGCACAACATTAAACGTGACAAAAGTCAGCTACACAATATAAATTTAATATACATAAAACTATCAAATAATATGTAAATGAAAATCTATCCAAAATGACAACTAATGATGTCAGCATTGGAAAAGTGAGTGCTATGCATTGGTTTCCAACCAACATTGGTTCAAAACATTTTCATTATCTCCTCTGAATCAGAAAAAATTAACATAATAAGTGTCTGCATGGCAGGGATATTGTACTTTAATTCAGTTTTAGTTATCTACTAATTTCCCAAGAAAAAAGTGAAACTTTCTTTAAACACAAATATATGTGAATATTTATAAATACTTGTTTGTAACTTGTATTTGACGAGCTAATTTGTTTTCTGTCTGTCTCTCTTCATGAGAAACAAATGAGTCCTCAACTGGAATATAAAACATCTTACATGTTTATAGCACCTGTTGGACAAGTCAATATCTCTATCTACATGACAGGGTTACTATACTGCTACTAAACATGTACTGATTGTCTCCAATGATATGACAAGTCACAAATCACAAACTCAGTCAAAATACAAAGAGAAAATCAGAAACATGAATTCCTTAAAAGACTGACACTCTACTGGATAAATTTTTTTTTTTCAGGAGTTGAAGTTAAGAAGATTTCTTCCTTTTAACAGTCTTGAAACCATCTTTCTTATTCTTCAGTGTTATAAAGATTTTCAAATTAGCTACTGTGGTAGACATGATGGATGTCAACTTGGCACCATTTTCATTTGGGACCAACAAGGCAACATAAGCAGTCTTCTGGTGGAAACCCTATGTTAAGATATTTCTGTTTTGCATGAGCAACAATAAAGAGTTTCAAGATGGATGCCTTGTTGGCCACAATTTATAACAGTCTAGCACCATTTCAGAACCAACTAGACATCATAAGAAGTCTTTGGTCCAAGCACACTGTCAATATGATCAGCCATCTGGGAGAAGTAGTGATAACAAGATTTTCAAAATGGCCATAGTTGCAGTCATATTAGAAATCGTATCAGCACAATCTTCATTTATGACCAACAAGACGTCATAAGACATTTTTCAGTGAATACCCCACACTGATATGTCCATCCATTCAGGAAAAATAGTGATAACAAGGTCATCACCATTATCATTCAGGACCAACAGTCTTCTGGTGAAAACCCCATGTTAATATTTCTTTTTGTTCAGAAGGAGAAGCAAACACAAGATTTTCAAGATGACCACCTGCACCATCCTATAAGCCCTTCTGGTCTGTGACCAGTAGAACTACAAAAGAAACATTTACAACTACAAGCATGACCTACAAAAATTATCATTTACAATAAAAACACATGACAAATAATCCATCTGTGTTTCCAAAATCCTGGAAGTAAAGCTGTATTAAGGCATATGAAATCTTTCTGAAGATAGCTGCACTGTGGAGACTAAAATTTTGAAGAGATTTTGTCTCTGTCATCATGGAAATCATCAGGAAAGAATCATATTGTTTTCAATGTCGTGTGGTATTTTGTATCTACTTATATATAATGTTAATTACTGAACAACTTTTGACACAAATTACATAAATTAATGTCATGAGAATATAGTACAAGGGACTTGTATAATGTACATATACAAGTCCCTGATCATACACAGCAGTGACAACTTTCATAAACCTCTTCTTTGGCAGATCATGGTAACTAAAGGATGTCTGGAAATATAAAGGATGCATATTACAAATTAAAGTCATTTGTATAAAAGCTTCCTTAACCAGTACAAATTATTGATTTTTACTGTACTTGTCCATATGTTAAAAAACCCATATTAGACTTGATGCCTGGGGAATCTTGTCCAAGACAGACATTTCAACTCAACATAGACTGATACAATAAAAAATCCATGATGCACTGATTAATAGTATATTAATTAATATTATATTAATCTCTAATTATGAACTAAAATGCCTCAAACTGACTGACTGTCATGACATGGAGGTCAATATAATGGGTCTGCTAGTTCATAAAACTTCATTTTCATCAAAACAAAGGTCTAAATTTAACTGGTGCAGTATGATTTAGTAAAAAGTACTTTTTAATTAAATTTGTTTCAGAATACTGAAAATGAAATTTCAGTAGCATGCTGTGTTAAAAGAAAAGGTCATTATTTCACATAAAATTCTATGTCATCACAGCAAAATATGATGAATTATTGCACATCATGTGATATTTAATCATCCAATGAAAAAACATCTCTCTTTGGAATCTTGTGATAATCAGGGTCATGGATGAATCAAATTCATTATCTGATTTTCTAAAGTACAATATCACAGATTACATTTCTAGAGTGATTCAGAGTAAGAATACAGATCTACCACTGCATTATGTATAGTTACATGTAGATCAGTGTCTAGTGTTATGTATATTTAATTTTTATTATTTGTTGGCTTTTCCTTATGATTGTATGTTATGTATATCTGTATTTTGTACCTGACTGGTCCTAAATCAAGTTCATGGTGTTATGTATATCTGTATTTTGTACCTGACTGGTCCTAAATCAAATTCATGGTGTTCCTGACTAGTGACATTTATTTTCTAAACAACAGAATACATAGCTAGATATTTCTCTATTATTTTAGATTAAATATCATCGTTAATGGTAACCATTTGAAGTCTTGATTCTGACCCTCAAAATTTCTTGAATGGAAGTTTCCATTAGGTGACAGTGAATATTCAGAAAGGTCCAGTAGAGGGATAAATAATCTTGTTTTCCTAAAAATTACTCAATCTTGCTTTAACAATTTGAAGCAGAAACAGTCATATTTTTGTGTTCAGTTTTTTGTGCTGGGTGGATTTATTTATTCAAATTATTATTCACTGGAAATACAAAAGTGCTCATCAACAATATTCTTGGACAGAAAATATTAATTTGGAATTATCATGAATGCAGACAAGGACAATTTTGGCTTATATTGTGATACGTCAAAAGACTATTAGCAAATCATCACACTTCAGGCCATTGGCATATTAGCATGTTTGAGACTACAGGCACATCAACACATTCAATATCAGAATTTATTTGGAATACTGCTGGAATTCCATTGGAACTTCTTACATTTGAAGTTTTTTGGGATTTAATTCACAATACTGCAAGTTCTTTTTAAATTTTCACTTTGTATTCTAGGGAAATAAGTTATTTGTTGAATTTTACTAACCTTTCTGATTTTGCTTTATCAGTTACTTAGTTTAAGACCAGAGAGTCATAACACCAATGTACAAAGACAGCACTTTGACACTGACTGACTGCTCAGAAATGTTCATGCCAATGTACAAAGATAGCACAATGACACTCAGTGACTGCACCAAAATGTTCACACCAATATACAAAAATATTGCACTCTGATGCCCAGTGACTACACAAAAATGTTCAGGCCAATGTACAAAGACAACTGATACTCAATGACTACACAGAAATGTTCAGGCCAATGTACAAAGACAACTGACACTCAGCGACTACATAGAAACGTTCATGCCAATGTACAAAAGCATCACACATTGACTACACAGAAATGTTCTTGCCAGTGTACAGTGACAACACATATTGACACTCCAGTTCTAGTACCATACTGGTGCTGAAAAGTTCAAAATACGTGTGGGAGTCAGAAGATCAGTGTCACGAGAATGCATATTATTGCAAAATATGTACTTGTTTTGCTTTCAATCCCTTAAACATGTAAAATTTATTTCAGTAAAACAGTTATGGTTTAGAAGCCAATCTACTGATAAAAATGTTGAAATGAACTTATTTGATGTCTCGATTGTGTCAAATGTATGCACACTGCAACAAGTGTTTTCATGAAAACCCCATCTTAATGTGACCACCTGTTCAAAATGAGCAGTCATAACAAGATTGTCAGGACAACTACAGAGGAGGCCACATCTGAATCAGTTTAATTCTGGAACAACCATGTATTTAAATAAACTGTTTTAGAGAAAACCCAATGTTGATATGATCATCCGTTCAAGAGAAGTAATAATCACAAGATTTCAAGGTAGCAGTGATGTCGTATTCATTTTGGACCTCTATACATTGGAGGAGGTCTTTTAGTGACAGAACCATGTTGATATGATCAGCTGTGCAGGAGGGAAAGTAATACCAAGATCCGTAAGAAGGCAATCAAGGTCGCTCATACTGGACATCAAATTGGTACCATTTTCATTTTGGACCATCTACATGTTGTAAAAAGTATTTTACTTAAATCCCCATGTCAATATGGCAGTCTGCTCAGGAGAAGTAGTGATAATAGGCTAAAAATTTAACAAGCACTATGAAGCCAGAATGACTAGTAGATTAAAAAATTGAGTAGTCATGCTGAATCTTCAGGAGTCCTTCCCACAAATACTGACTGGTATCAGCTGAAACTATACTAGCCATTGGGCTACTAAAATTATGAAAATTGCTAGTGTGACTGGAAATTTACATGCCTCCGGCTAACAGACCACTGCTAATTTTGAGCCCTAGATGAAATGATTTTCAAGATAACCACCTTGTCCGACATACTGGATGTAAGATTGGCACCATTTTCATCTTGGGCAGATCATTATACTAAACTGATTAAGGTTTCCAGTCTCAGAGATTGCATGGAAATTATCAAGTGTACTAGTCATCAGAAGTTTTTTGTTGAAATCCCATATTAACATCATCATCTGTTCAGAGCAGTGCTAAGATTTTCAAGATGGCCACAATGGCACCCATGCTAGGATGTCAGATTGGCACCATTGTCATACAGGACCATCTACATGTCATATAAATTTTTTTAGTAAAACCCCATACTGTAGTAATAGTACTTTGATTTTCAAGGCAGCTGACATATTGGGTGTTCAAAGAGCTCCATCTAATTAAGGACTGATTACACCTCATTATGAAACCATGTTTTTCCTGTATGAAGTTTAGGAAGAAGAGAGGTAACAAACAACTACAAAAGAATAACAAAGGACAATGGATGTAATCCCATCACATAAGTTCTTCAGATCTTTGACAAATACAGCTAGCAAAAAATCAATAGGTTTGTTCATCACATGTATTAAAGAATCATAGTTTCTGAGGTTGAAGACAGAAAAAGACAATGTTGTTAATGAAAGTGAAAATGAGTAAATGGAAACTGATCATGAGAAATGTATAAAAATATTGTTAGTCACTAATTGGTAATTTCTGTATTTTGTTGCTAGGAATCATCAATATGATGATATTTGTCATCAATTAGTCCAAATACTGTGATTTATATTAAACAATACAGGATAAGAAATATATGTTTGCGTGTGTGTGTGTGTGTGGTGTGTGCATGTGCATGTGTGTGTGTATATATATATATATATATATATATATATATATATATTGTTTTCTTTCATTAATACCAGATACATTTCATAGAGTGGTACCAAAAACATTAAATTTTAATGAGTGAAAAGGCCACGGGTTAAAATACATCGTTTTTGGTACCAATAAGATAATATATATCCCGTAATAAATAAGGAAAAAAAAATATTTTTCTTGTACACGTATCCTAAACTTGCTCTAGAATCGAAGTTTAAAAGGTTACTCACTCTCTGGCACAAAACATTCACCTCAACTCCTTTTTGTAAATTCACCTAACACTGATAGGCTGATCATATAAATACCTGTGTCCTAAGAAAGCGGTAGAATTGGGATAACCTAATCTGTCGCATTCAATTACATTTTTGTCATTTTTTTAAACTATTTGACCTTAACTGAAAACAATGCAAGTCTGATTCAGTAATGCATCGCAGTGGGTTTATCACTGTTGTAAAGGAAATAATTCTAGAAAGATGTGAACCACATCTGGTCAAATTTCTTTATTAAAGATTGATTTCCATGTCTGTAATGTGAAGCAGTTTCTTTTTTTTTTGTCCTACCTCACACAGTACTTGTTTTGTTTCTTCAGGTACAATGTCTGTAGGCACACACAATCAAGCATTGCGTGACACGATGGAATATCTTATATTTTCACATGTAAAAGTATAAAGATATATTTTTAAATGTGAAAATGTAAGATATATTTTTCACATGACAATATAGGAATGAAAAAATATGAAACTTATTCTGCCCATAAGTCTCTATATAATAAATAACTATATATATATATATATATATATATATATATATATATATCTGTGTGTGTGTGTCTGTGTGTTTTTCTTTAATAATCTTTCCATTTCCAAAAATAAAAATATTTTAACAACATCATGTTAAATTCAAGTGAATGCTATCCTTAGCCATGGAAATACCTTAATTCATAAATGAAAAAAATAAGTCACTTTCAACTTCATTTCCATTTTCAATACAGGAGTTTGCAAAAATAAAGTAAAATTTCTTGTTAAAATATAATTCTGCATCAAGTGATATCTTCAATATTTTACATTAAATCAGTTCAACTGTACTGTGTTTCATAACCTAGCCTGGAAAAAACATGCAAGCGTAACATATGGATATTTCACATATGTAAATATAAATACATACAAAAATATAAGTACACAAATGCCTTCCAATATTTTTTTATATACAAAAATAAGTACATGTATCTAAAATAAAACAATGTCTATGTCACATTTATTAATGGATGATAAATCTATTCCACACTATTTTTATTTTGTTTAAGGTCTCTCTTTTTTCTCATTGCTTCTTTTTCCATCATAATATGTATGTATAGAGTTTAATAGCACATCAACACAATCCTGGCTATATTAAGATGAACATCCAATGTAATCTCCAATGTGTCACAATGTATAAGTTTTAACAGCACATCAACACAATCCTGGCTATGTTAAGCTGACCATCCTATGTAATCTCCAATGTGTCACAAGACAACGACAAATAAGGGTAAAATCTTTAAAATACGAAGACAATTTTTCCAGTAATCCTACTCCTTTAAAACGTTCCAAAAAACATGCATGAGTGTGCATCGGGCCTATTTTATGTCTCTTACTTCATCCCTGAACCCACAATGGGAAGAGCTATCAACAGTATTCTGTTCAAACTAGCCGATTAATGTTGAAGCTGCAATGGTATACATTTCCTTATTCATAAGTGCAAATAAAGAACAAACCCCTATGACTCAAATAATTTAAAAATTGAGTGTATACACTAAGCCAGATTTTACAGGTATATGTCTCCAGTGTGGTATCACTATTTGCATTTGGAAATCCTTGGTTAGTAAAGGGCAAGATGAGAGAGACTATATTTATAAAGAGAAAAATAAATTTAAAAAAAAACAAATAAAAATCATATATAGTAACTACAGTGCGACCCCGCTATAATAAAGTAGTTGGGAGCCATAGAACCTGACCATATTATAGATTGAACCAAGCAACCAGATCAGTTAGCTGAAGAAAATCATGCATGTACCCCAACAAAATTTGCAGAGGGTAAGTAATAAATGCAGGTGGTAAAATATGTGCTTCATTGGCACAGTTACCATCTTAAATTGATGCCTATTAAATGAGAAATACACCTGTAGTGAAAACAGAGAAGGCATATATAATATTTTACTCTATTCAGAGAACCACGCATTGGTACATATACGTGTATACTGTTTATATATACATGTCTAATGTATAGCATGAATAGAGTATCAACACTGTGTACTCACCCACAAATCTCATCACATTCATTGAATCCACAATACAAGTAATTCCATCGAAAATATGCACACACACACATTTAAAATATTCAATAATTTTGTCACCAGGTCATATAGGTCTGAATTTGGTGGAAAAACATAGCACAATCACATAACGAATGATGAAGCACATTTACTTTTCAGTATGTCCCAAGTGGTAAAAGTTAGTTTATGTTTTAAGACGCCATTGGGAGCGATCGTAAGCATAAACTTTTTCCCTGCAAAAAGGAAACTTTTACAGCATAGTAAACATGTTCCAGTCATGTTAGAAAATTCAATCCATCAGATTCCATTGCTTTTATTTAAGTTTGGTACTGACTTCCTTTGAAGAAAGGTTCTTTGTTTTTATTGAAGATTGTAGTCAGCTTTCTTTGATGAAGGGTGCATGTGTTACTGAAGTCAACACTAAAGGACAGCTTTGGAGAACCAAACAAATGCCAGTTTCTTATTGTGGCAGCAACATCAAATAATTGTATTGCATGATTGAGACTGATTTTTTTCCATTTGCTAAGTACATTTTCATAACAATCAGTGCTTCAAAGGTAATCTGTTTTCTTTGAAATTTCAGCAAACTAGTTTATCTGGGTACATTTTTAAAAAAGGAATTGGCCGTTGTTTGGTCGATTCTACTTACTGTTCCTCCCTGCCTATTGAACAGACCAACAAGATGGTTTTTTTCTTTTTCTTTCTTTTTTTTTTTCACATTTGTGGTAGCAGAGTGATGCTGCCTTCCACGCATGCATCAGAAATTTAACAAAGGATCAGTGGACGATAGAGATGCAGGTGTTCTGGTCTGATGACAGGGATTACTATGGAGAATTTGAGTATTCTGAAGGATTTAATTCTGAGTGAAAAGAAGAGGAATTTTACTTACCATCCACATACAAATGTCAGTGTATGTAAATATATTAATTACTAGCGAGCTTCCGAAAATCCAATGAAAGATAGATTACGAGATAATGCCTCGTCCAGTTGATCTCCCCTACCAGAAATGTCAACAACAAAAAAAGCTGATATCTCACAACATACAGTACTCATGCTAGGTGTCAACATAAGCAGATTATGATATAACAATGCACCGTTAAGATGGTCTGTCAATATGGACAAAGAATTTGTTTAAGTGCATTTTATATTAAGTTTGCGGCTTACGTTCATGGGGCCTCTGAATTTCTCCACTCCAAACCAATGGTTGTACTGTATATACAAGTTTAAACAGCCAACAATGTCACCAATAAAAAAAAATTGCCCGATGGTATATCTGGCTGCCAATATGGAAAAAACAATCGCAGTTGGTGACATTGGCGAAGCCCCACACGATCACAGAATAAACTTTTTACATGTTATTTTTCATACTTTTAAGAAGAAAAAACTTTTTCGTGTATGAGAAAAATGCATATAAAATTTCAGGAGCCATGCCACGATCATCTTGTATTATTCGTATGCGACCTCTTCCCCAAAATGATAATAAACTTTTAACGGTTTTTTTTGTATTTTTAAGAAAGAAATTTTTTTCGTGTACAAGAAAAAGACATATAAAAGTTTGGGATCCACACCATGACCAAGTTATAACCGAAATTTGTGTTATGACGGGGCATGCTATAGTAGGGTCACACTGTATTTTTGAGTAATAAATGGAACACATCATACAAACATCAGCTACCATATTTCTTGTAATATTTCGTATATGAAAAATTTGTTGTTTATAGTATGAAAAAATAAAGAATAAGCAATGAAGATGACACCAAAATATCTATATTTAGCTGAAGCATTTGTCAAAGAGAAAACAGTAATAAAATAGTAAATGGAAATGACACAATATGCATACCATACACTTACAATATTAAAGATATATAAGTTATATTAAATATTGCCAAAATTTATTTCCATATAAACTCAGTTTAGTCTTAAATCCCAAAGTTGATCATTTACCATGTCACTTCCAAAGGATCATTTTCTAGGTCATCATCATAAATGTCACTTCAAAGAATAGTTTTTTTAGGTCATCATCATAAATGTCACTTTCAAAGGATCATTTTCTAGGTCATCATCATAAATGTCACTTCCAAAGGATCATTTTCTAGGTCATCATCATAAATGTCACTTCCAAAGATTTGTTTTCTAGGTCATCATATCATTACATATATAAACAAAACTACACATGTTATTTGTTCCAAAATGGTGGAAAGAATGCATTTGATAGGAGGTATGTCAAGGCCATTAGTCTCAGACATATTCACATGCCATAGCAAACAACTTCTTTTTACACAGTGTGAAAATGAACTGAGATTTACACCAGTCTGATTTGGTGTCTGGAAGTATACTGAACACCTTAAATAGTTCCAGACTGAGTGCACAACATGGACATATGTACCAGATATACATATCAAACACCAGGCCAATCATGTAAGATTAAATGGATATGTAACAAAGTCCTTTACAGTCCCAGGAAAGACGTGTGTCTCAAAAAATTGTGTAGGGTCATTAAGTGCAAAGCACTGAACATTAAACATTATCTGCCTTTCATGCATGGTTTAAATCCAAAATCGCAATGTTTAAATTTAATCAACTAAACTGCATCTGACCAAGATGGTACATTTTTATTGCATACAATCAATTAGCAATGTGCTGCATTTAAATGGGAAGTAGGTGGCACTTGCCCAAATGTGAAATAACATGTATGTCAATTGATTGATTGCAATACAGCATGTACCATCTTGGTCAAATGTGATACAGCCATTACAGTCTTGGACAAATAAGAAAACTGCAAAGTGTTATTTATCCCATTATATGAAAATAAATTTCTGCAATCATCCACCTTAGTCATCTGAAAATGTATGGTCAGAAAGGTACTCGTTAAAAATTTTGTTCTCTCAAGCAACAGCTATATTCCTTGTAATAAGGACAAATTTAGGAATAATGTCCTCTGGAACAAAAGCCACTGATAATAAAATGCAATTTAATGGATTTCTGTACTTATATCCATATCTGATGATGAATCAGCGTAATTTCTACAAATTTTAAAGCCCTTCATGCCAGTCTGTATACGTTGAATTTTCTCAATTCTGCTGAGCAGTTTCTGAGAAACTGCTTTTTAAAAAAAACTATTTTTTTATATAATGGTTGCCATGTTGGTGGTGGATCAGGATCATTGGTAAGAATTCAAAAGCCTTTATGCCAAGTATCCAGTTTGGTCAAATTCTTTTCAGTGGTTTCTCAGAAGTCAAATAATGGTTTTTATATTTTTATTATTATTTTCAGCAAACTTTTTACAAAAATGAAAGCCCTTTATGCTTTTTTTTTTACATCTGGCAGAATTTTGCTGAGCAATATTTGAGAACATATCATTTAAAGGTTTTCTCAATTTATAGTAATGGCAACTATATATGATGGTAGAGCTGTATCATTTATACAAACTTTAAAGCTATTTGTACCAGTATGCTTTCTTTCAGATTTGGTAAAAATTATGTTGAGCAGTGTTTGAAAAGAAGTTATGTAAAGGATTTTCTATTTTTAGTAATGGCTATTATCCTGAATAAATGATATATGAAGGGCCTCAATGCCAAATGTGAAGGGCCTCAATGCCAAAATGAGGGCCTCAATACCAAAATGCTCCCTGTAAAATCATGTGCAAATTGGTCATGTGGTTTTTGAGAAATGTTGTAAACAGCAACTGTAATGCACAATGCATGAGGGACTATGCCATAAGCTTACTTGGCCTTATGGCCAGCTGAGCTAACAACATGATTAAATATTTATATTTTAAAATATATCTGCTAAGCAATTTTGATCAGGTGAAATATACCAATGTGTAGCTATTTAGTTATCAAATGATGAAGTTAATTGTTTCATACATTAATCCTCAAGGCATAAAACAAACAACAATCTTTCTTTCCAAACATATTTGAGCACCAGACTGATCGCATTGCTATTTACAAATATTTGCCTTTTTCATAATTTTATAATCCACTATACTTGTAATTTTAAGTCATTGAAAAACTGCAAACACCACCATAATTCTGAGGTGTAATTCTCAGGCAGCAAGCAAGCTATCAGCAAAAATTGCACAAAGATCAATTCAATTCAAACATTTGCAGACACAGTCTATGTTACAATAATTCTGTTTCCTCTTTTCCTCCATCTTCTTTATTTACTGTATATGTGATCTCAGGATCTGGAAGGAATGGAATAAACTTTAATATCCTTGAACTTCGTGCCGATTTTGGAAGCCATGGATTGTAGATTTCCATTCCTTCCAAGTAATTCTTTTCATCATAATTAGATCCTTTTTGCCTGTACCAAGCTGTGATACCACGTTCGTCTGCAGTCCCTGGAAAAGAGATGTTTTATCAAGTTATATTTAAGACCACCACACAGTCTTTTTCCTTGAGTTCTCTTTCTTCCAGAATAATAAATTTATTAGGCTAGGCACCAAAAGACATTATAGGACAAGTGTTTTTGAAATAAACTGCATACTTTAGTGAACATGTGAAATGAGTGTAACAAGGATCATTTCAGTCAAAGATCTCAAAGTGCATGATATGCTGGCAGATCTGGGTCTGTGTAGCTTGCAGTTAAGCATGATTTAAAATGCACATTAGTTCCTGATGTTTACAATACCATATCAAAACTTCTGAGGCACATATTGTTTCACCTCCAAACCACATACCCCATGATGTATTTATAACTCAAGGGCCCATTATGTATTTGTAACATACGGCCCCATTATGTATGTGTAACATAAGGCCCCATTATGTACTTGTAACACAAGGCCCCATTATGTATTTGTAACAAAAGGCTCCATGATGTATTTGTAAATCATGGCCCCATAATGTATTTCTAATTCAGGGCCCCATGACATGTCACTCAGGGTCCCATGATGTATTTGTAACTCAAGGCCCCATGATGTAGTTGCAACACAAGGCCCCATTACGTATTTGTAACACAAAGCTCCATCATGTACTTGTAAATCAGGTCCCCTTGATGTATTTGTAACTTGGGGCCCATGACTCAGGGCCCCATGATGTATTTGTAACTCAAGGTCCCATGACACATTTGTTAGTCAGAGCCCCATGATGTATTTGTGATGCTAGGCCTGATGATGTATTTGTAACTCAGGGCCCCATGATGTATTTGTGACTCAGGGCCCCATGACGTATTTGTGATGCAAGGCCCCATGATGTATTTGTAACTCAGGGCCCCCATGATGTCTTTGTGACTCGAGGCCCAATGATGTATTTGTAACTGAAGGATGAATATAAAAAAAAAATCCCTGCAGTGTCCCTTCTATTCCCTTCAATAAGACATGCAACTTCTCAGACAATCCTTCACATTTATGATCACAGTGGAATTGTATGGTGAATAGTATTTTGTTTTGTATATACAGGCATTTTATGGCCCCTCGGCACAATAGAGGCTATATTATGACAACTAAAGGTAAAGTTTGAAAAATGTAAAGCTGAATTTCACAGAAATATGAACACTTATGAAAGATGAACACTTCTAAATAAATGTAAACATCAAGTACATCAAAATAAAATGTAAACTGTAAAGATGTTAAAATCCTGTAAAATGTATATAAGATAACCCCAAAAATCCATAAAACATATGGTCAAAATATGTTATATAAACAGCATTCCCTCAAAAAGCCAATATTTTCTCAGGTGGTACATCATTAGAGATTTTGCGTGCAGTTCACTTCAAAGTACTCCTGTCTTGTAGGGTGCAAGTTGACATACTTGACAAGAATGTGTTCCACTGTCAGGATATTAGCTCTGGTCAAGGTTCACCCTTCAGGAGGTTTGCATTGGTCAGGTATGTGTATCTTATATGCAATCGGCACAACACCACATCATCTCTTTGATTTGTCCAATACAAGGGATGCCACTCTCCTCGATACAAGGGATGCCACTCTCCTATAGCAGGTTTTATGTTCTTAAGTTGATGGAGTTTTCATTTGACGTGTTTGTCAAGTATGTCAAATATGCTGGGATTATACAGTATTTCAAGTCTGTATATGGAATCTTCCATTCAGAAACTGGTGACTGCAGAGCAGCTTTGGCTGCTTTATCTGCCCTTTCATTACCCTTTATACCGAGGTAACTAGGTAACCAAAGGAACAGAATACTTTTCCCAGATTGTATGGACATGTCATTTTTCTGTACTATGAGACATTAATGGGTTGTCCAATTTTGCAAAGCTTTAAATGTGTAAAGAGAGTCTATATGATGAAATTTGTTCTTCTTTTTATTTTGAGGTTCTAATATATTTCAATGCCATTGGTTGGATTTGGATTTTTTAATGTAGCTTTCACAATTTTCAGTCATATCACTACGATGTCTGCAGTGAGGCAGTTTAAAGTGATGTCTAGCACTGGGGCATCATGCCACAGACATGTAGCATGGTGTCTCACCCAGTCACATTACCCTGACACTAGGCTGACCACTTAACTTCTTAATGCTGAGCGCCTAGTGAGGCAGCTGTTAGCACCATTTTTATAAGTCTTCGGTACGACTCAGCTGCAGACGCACTCAGAGCCATTGGAATGGCTGTAATTTCTGCAGGAAAAACTGAGGCTTCATCTAGTAACCAGCTTGAGATGGTGCCATATGTTTTGGCAATGGTAGCTCAAACTCATTTCCCTCTTTCAAACCATCTGTATACACATGACAGGAGAATCTGATTTCAATGAATTTACTCTGAAAAAGGATTTGTGGAAGATGTTTTGAATGGATAAAGAGCATATAAAATTTTTAAGGGTGTTGATAACCAAGGGTGTTGATAACAAAGGGTGTTGATAACAAAGGGTGTTGATAACAAAGAGCATATATAATTTTTAAGGGTGTTGATAACCAAGGGGTTGATTTGGGAACACAGAATTTTGCAGTATTTAAACACTGAATTTTGCCATTTCTTAGTGAGGATGAACTCACATGCCAAAGGGTGGAATGAACTTT
This sequence comes from Megalonaias nervosa, assembly GCA_016617855.1. Classification (NCBI taxonomy): domain Eukaryota; kingdom Metazoa; phylum Mollusca; class Bivalvia; order Unionida; family Unionidae; genus Megalonaias; species Megalonaias nervosa. The sequence continues at coordinate 60,319 of JAECUM010012485.1, read as the reverse complement.
AGTTTATAAGCATTGTGTGTGGTATTTGGGCCTAAAGGCTACATCCTATGCAGGATAGGTGGATTAGAAGATAGTCTGGTGAAATACTTAAAAGTCAATTTCATTTGTCTCACGAAAGATGGTTCATTTGACTCAACACAGATTTTCTCAAGGGAAGTTCTAAATGCACCCAGACAAAATCAGAGTCCCTGATTGTACATCTGACAAAGCATCTACAGGTAAGATTTACCAGTTAATCCTTCTATATCCAAGCCATTGTCACATTTCAATCTTATTATTGACCTGTATAACTGGACCAAGATCTTCTGATCTGTTCCCCAATGTGTTTGCCATGTATTAAATCCAGGGCTTTTTTATATTGGCCCTGAGTTATCCAATATGCAAAAGTCAAATATAAGCCCTAAAAATTTTGTCTCCTCCACAACAGGAATAGCAATATGTTCTTTATTAACAATATGTTTGTTATTTATGAAAGCTTCTCTAATAAACTCTTCAAGCCTGACAAGATGGTTTACTGTACTTTGCCAATAAATTCTTCAAGTCTGACAAGATGGTCCACTGTACTTCTCTAATAAATTCTTCAAGTCTGACAAGATGGTTTACTGTACTTTGCCAATAAATTCTTCAAGTCTGACAAGATGGTCCACTGTACTTCTTTAACAAATTCTTCAAGTCTGATAAGATGGTTCACTGTACTTTGCTAATAACTTCTTCAAGTCTGACAAGATGGTTCACTGTACTTCTCTAATAAATATTTCAAGTCTGACAAGATGGTTCACTGTACTTCGCTACTAAATTCTTCAAGTCTGACAAGCTGGTCCACTGTACTTCTCTAATAAATATTTCAAGTCTGACAAGATGGTTCACTGTACTTCGCTAATAAATTCTTCAAGTATGACAAGCTGGTCCACTGTACTTCTCTAATAAATATTTCAAGTCTGACAAGATGCTTCACTGTACTTTGTTAATAAATTCTTCAAGTCTGACAAGGTGATCCACTGTACTTCTCTAATAAATTCTTCAAGTCTAACAAGACAGTCAACTGTACTTCTCATATAAATTTTATCAAGTCTGATAAGATGGTCTATGTGCTTCTATGGTGCCTGAATTCACAATGAATACCTGATAGTAGTTTGTTGGATTCAAGATACCAGACAAGTCTGTCATTTATCATCCATTCCATGGTTTTGCAAATACAGCATCTTAATGCTATGGGCAAATAGTTCAAAGGGTCAGTCTGGTCCTTTTCAGGTTTAGGTAGTGGTATCACTGTTGCTTCTCACCAATACAGAAGAAAGCTGCCAGTTATGCACTCCATTGATCACTTGTATTGCACATGTAAACTCAAGATAAATGATGCCAAGTTTATGCTTAAGATGTACATGCAGAATACCATCACATGCAATACATTATTTCAGCCTGAGAAGGGGAGGGTGTGCCTAAGATGACAGGGATATGTTATTTGGTGAAAAATATTCTGTGATACACAAAGAAAAAAGCAAAGGAAAAGTCCAGCTCAAACCAGCCTCCCATGATACACCTGCCCCATGTTTATCTTGTGCTCTAAATAGGTACATGCAGGGCATGCTTAACTCTGAAGATTATAGATCAATAAATCTCAGTGACCTTGGCTATTACTTAAGGTCATAAACTAAACTTACTGTGCAGAAATCACTATTTTCTAATTGGACTTATCATAACTTTTGTCCTTTAAACCAAAACTCTATAGATTTCTTTATTACCCTAAGTGAAAATCATACACACAATTTGATCAAGGAACTTATTCTAATACAATAGTTACTGTGGACATCACAAGTTTCTTTGTGTCACAATGACCTTGATCTTTGACCCTTTGAACCCCAAACCAATAGGCATTTTCTTCCAAGTGCTCTACATCTTTGGTCAAGGTACAAATGAGTACAAATGAGAACTAAATTTATTATGCAAAAACCTTTTTTCTTTTTTCAGTCACAGGGACCTTGACCTCTTTTTTGTGACCCCAAAATCAACAGACTCCTCTCTCACCCAGAGTGTAAACCATCAACAAACTTTGGTCAAGGTACATAATCCAAAAGTGTCATTTTTTGTGCATAAATACATATTTTATTTTCAGTCACAATTAACTGGAATATTGGCATTTTGACCTCCAATTCAACAGGATTCTATCTTACTCGAAGTGCAAAATTTGGTCCAGGTCTGTGAAGCAGAAATAATGTTATTATCTGGAATCATTTTGCTGCTTTTGTTTCAGTCACAATTACCCCGACAACTGCCACTTTGACTCTAAAATCAACAGACTTCTTGCTTACTCAAAAATGCAAACTATTTACAAAGTTTGGGAACTTTTACAGTAAATGGTAGAGAACTACTGATATTGTGCAGAAACAAAATAGGGAACAGATATCTGCATGCAGATATAAATAAACAGGCATATATTATAACACGATGTACATGAAGCCTAATGGCTAGCATAAAACAGAGGAAATGCCCCATCCAGCACCATTTCCTTTGTCCTTAATGCCCTTTAATTTTTTTTCTCCTCAAGTGCCCTCCATTTTCTCTCTCCAGACCACTACAAGACCTTAAAACAGTGTTACCTTTATCTATTCCTCATATTTGCAGGTTTATTTACTTTTGGATAAACATATGATCATGCTTTTGATTGTTTAAACCTTCTCCCCCCAAAATAAGAAATTCTACATTTCACTGTTGACATCAAGTCTGTCTGCTACAAAACAAATTGCCCTTTATTCTCCCAAATCCCCCTTCCTTCAACAAAAGTACCCCATTTTGCTAAAAGTGTCCTTCTTCCTCTCCTTTCTGAAGAATTTCATAGAAAAAGTACTATCTACAAGATTCACTTCAAAGTGGTGAATCAAATTATGAATCTCAATGGGAGACACCCCCACGATATCGAATTAAAATCTCATTGGGAGACACCCCCATGATATCAAATTATAAATCTCATTGGGAAACACCCCACAATATCAAATTATAATCTCACTGGGAGACACCTCCATGATATAGAATTATAAATCTCATTGGATGATGTCCACATGATATCAAATTATAAATCTCATTGGGAAACATCCCACAATATTGAATTATAATCTCACTGGGAGACCCCCCCCCATGATATCAAATTATAAATCTCATTGGGAGACCCCCCATGATATCAAATTATAAATCTAACTGGGAAACACCCCACAACACTGAATTATAATCCCACTGGGAGACATCCCCATGATATAGAATTATAAATCTCATTGGATGATGTCCCCATGATATCAAATTATAAATCTCATTGGGTGACATCCCCATGATATCGAATTATAAATCTGATTGGAAGACACCCCCATGATATCAAATTTTTAATCTCACTGGGTGACATCCCCATGATATCAAATTATAAATCTCATCGAAGGACATGCCCATGATATCAAACTATATAAATCTCATTGGGTGACATCCCCATGATATCAAATTATAAATCTCATTGGGTGACATCCCCATGATATCAAATTATAAATCTCATTGGGTGACATCCCCATGATATCAAATTATAAATCTCACTGGGTGACATCCCCATGATATCAAATTATAAATCTCACTGGGTGACATCCCCATGATATCAAATTAAAAATCTAATGAGAAGACCCCCTGATGACATGAAATTGTAAATACCATTGAGAGATCTGCCATGACATCTAGACAGTATATTCTGCCACAAAGCAGCATGTTCCAAGGTCCTTCATGGCTACTAATGTTAAAAATTTACACTAAAATTCTGGATAATATAATCTTGTCAAGAAAAGCATGTCCCAAAATCTTTTCTCAGCAATTGATTGAAAAACTATTTCTAAACTTGTAGGCATTGTAGGCAGTAATTAATAAAATTAATAATTAATAATAAAAGCAGGCAACCTATAACATTATACTTAGAGAATTAGGCCCCATTACCAACATCGGAAGAAATAAATTGTTTAGAACAATGTTTGTTATTACTCCTTGTATGCCTCTTCTGACATACTGTAACAGCCTAGAGACTTTGCGTTGTGCTGAGTTAGTGTTTTATACCACAGCAACATTCTGATGGATACTGTACTGAGGCCAGCTAAGTGAAATGACTTGCTCAGGGACACATAATGATAGCTAGTCCAGGCTGATCCAATGGTGACAACACACTTCTGGTCATGAGTTCAACATCTTAACAACTGAGCTGCAAAAAGAATAAGTGCAAAATGCCAACATGGTGTGTAACTCCTTCACCCCAAATAAGACTATATAGTTAATCCTGGCACAATGTAAGTGTCTATGACCTATGGGTCTATAGTATTCATATACAAAAGAAAGTCAGGAAATTTTATTATTAAATATTAAACAACCAAACAAACAAACCTGGTACTGTGTTGTCCAGGAAACATGCAATTACTGCACCAGCAAAGTTGGCATTGCCCAGGAACATTTTAATAAGGTTGTCAACTGTTAAATTCCCTGTAATATAAAAAAAATATATTCAATCACTGGCACCCTGGGACTTGTAAGGTGATTGTGGTTATAGTCCATATTCAGCACAAGAAATGATTAAATAGATAAATAAATGCACACACATGCACACCATCCATCCATCCATATACATGCACATACATGAAGCAAGATACACATAGTTTATAGCACTTTCTTCAAGACATCTGATAATGGACCATTCATTATTCATTTCTGCAAACTGCCCACAGTTGAAATACAAAATTCAAATTTTCAGATAACTGACAAGTGAAGAACAAGTTAGATGGTGACAAAAATGCATTTATGGCAGACAAATAGATGGTTTGGATAAAGCAGTGCTATGTAATGCTTTTCAGCATGTCATACTTCAAACCAATGGACTTTCCAACATGTCAAATCAACCTTATTTAACATCTCTATATTTCATTATCTATAACCAAAAAAGAAGGCTATAAAGTCAAAAATGGTGTGAGTAGTTACACAATGATAATAATGTGAGACATCATCTGGGAATGGTCCCCACAAACTGAATGGTCTGCACAAACTGAATTAAAACACAGGAGATACATAGTAATTTGCAGACACAATAAATAAATAAACTATTGCTTTGATTTAGCTAAAATATGGTATCTGTCTTACTTTAACTTTGTATAATAATCTGTAAAATTCTATTAAATATTTAAACAATTTGAAAAAAAAAATGTTCATATGTATAACTGTGTTGGCAGAGCTTAGAACAAATTTCAGAAAACTTTTATCTGAATTTATTTGCATTATTTTAACAATAATTTTCCATACTGAATGTAGATAAAATCCTATTATAGCTTGACATCTGCATGTATCGCCGCTAATAACGTAAAATATAAGTGGATTTTTTTTTTATGAATAAAAATATAGAATACTAAGTAAATTCAACATTGTTTAAAGGCCAATGCAAGTTTTTTTTCTTGAAATGTTTTTCCCACTTCATCTCATTTTTAATCATGTGTCTGTTTCTGTGACAAGTTTTGGGTCTTGCAACAATGTACAATATAGCCCTTTTATCCAGGCTGGATTTCTCTCAAGGATAAAGTGCTCCCTCACTTTATAGCTCCTCTATATTGAGTTGCCCTTCATATAACACATGTATGGTCATTGGAACCCATTTTGGGGATGAACTTGTATGGAGGACAATTTATTTCATTCAATTCCTGCTGTTATTGAGCACGGGATTTAATCAGACAGAACTGGATAAGGGCAACAACAGATGCAATGGCTTTTTCCAAGACATAAAGGAGTTGCATCCCTTGTGATGACTTCTCTCTGATTTGCTACTTGAAATACTAGTCTCTGGAGAATTTTCATCCAACAAACTCACAATTCATACAGATTATGAAATTGTGGGATTCAGACATGGAAAGTGTGATATTTAAACAGAAATGTACTGATTTTATAATTGCACATACATTAATACAGGTAAAAGTGTAGTTTGTGAAGAGAAAATAGACTCATTCATTGATAACACAATATAATACATGGTGGTACGTGGTTTAAATAAAAATATTACCAATGATCAACCAAACAAAGAATATCTAACAGCAATTTATCCTGATGTCAAAGTGGAAATTAATTAAGTCTTGATTTGAGACATATTTCAAACTCTGGAAAACGTATCCAGATAAAGAAATTTCTAAATTTCGGCATGTTAATGAAAGACAGAAATCTTAATTCAGTTCATATATTTAAGTACTAAGATTAGAGTTCTGAATACAGGGAAATGGTTAAATAGATTTTTAAAAATGTCCACTAGAAAAATAATGTCAGAATAAATATAAAATAATTTACAGAAGTAACTGAAATCTAATATTAAAGTAAAGACTTATGTCACACGGCAAATCTTGGCTGTTACATGCTGCTGCACGTACACAAAGAATTTTGGTTATCTTGGATGATGAAGTGTTGGATGTATGAAAACTTATCAAATTGTTGAAAATCCCTAAAATGGACTTGAGATCAGAAATCTGTTGAAAACCCCTAAATGGAATTTAGACCAGAAATCTAAGCAAATCGGAAAATAACTGTAATAAATTTGTTAGGTAAAATGGACAAGTGGGGAAAATATATTCATTAAAAATTTAGCTGAAATTTGTTGTTGAATTTAATAACTAATACTGCCATATATACAGGTGTATATATTTGACCTGTCCTGCATATATACAGTGTGCTGTATACAGTTATGGCAGTATCTGGTATGTAGTTTGAGAAATATTCATGTGAATGAATTGCATTGGAAGTGGCTAGCAAGATTGTACCTTGGCTACTGACTGTTAGTGGTCAGCACACAACTATTTCACTTCAAATTCAGTAACTAAGTTATTGCACAATTAAAATCAAATGTTCTGTTTTCTTTCTTGCACAACAATTACTGAAACATAAACTGAAATATGATTATTATGACTGAAAATTCAACAAAACATCATCGTGGAAATGATTTGGAAAGACCTTACCAATCATAAACTAAATGAATCCATTTCATGCTTCCTTCTCTTTGATGTCAATTAATAGCATTAATGGAAACAGAATGGTTGTTGTTATTGTTGTTGTAGGATTTAATGCCATTTCTCAGTACAAGATAGGCTATACATGGTGGCCAGTATAACTGGTTGAGGAAGAACCACCAACCCACAAAAAGCTACTGGCAAGCTTTCTCACATACCCACATTAGCCGAGCTTGAGACTTGAAGCCATGCAGACAGAGGTGAGATGGAAGTGATCTGTAATGGTGAACACTTTAGACCACTCAGCCACTTGGGGCCCCCAGAAATAGAATGGTTACATCTGGTTTCTTGTAATGATTCAGAGTGGCAAAATAACTAGTGCTGTTTCTTGTGTTAATTAAAACTCTACATTAACTAAGTAATTATGCAATACTGTTAGCTGAACAGTTTATTTTTCTTTCAAGCAGCAGATCTCCAGGATTTGGTAAAAAAGACCCAACTCTGTATTGTTCAAAATATGTGACAGTGTACATTCTAACAGCAACTGTACATTCCAGTAGCGCATCGCAATGGCTTTTGGTACAAAATAACTTCACATTGTACAAAATATGTGTCCTTCTTTACTGAATTAGCCAATCTCCAGATTTCAGTACAAATTCACCTCTACACAAACATTCATACACACATACATGTATATGCAAATATATCATGCTTGAGATACAAACAGCAATGTACCTGTGAGTATATCATCTGGATATTTCTCTATCCAGTAAGGAACCATGACACCTATCAAGAGAGAGACACCTATAATTGCTAGGTTCCGAGTTGATGTCAGGGACACTTCATGAAGGTTTGATAAGATGACACCGATGAAAACCCCAACGATCGAGATGAGAGCTCCACCCAACACGGGATAGGGAATAGTGATGAAGACAGCTGAGAATTTCCCAATCACACCAAACAGCATGTAGATAATCCCAACTGCCACGAAGACACGTCTGCTAGCTACCTATTAAAAAAGGTAAAGTAAGATTTACTTTTGCAGTGAAATTATACTGGACTAGTTGTCCACTAGCCATAAAAATTCTAACAAACAGACATCACTTGCATGGCAAATTCCCATAGGCTACAAGTAGGCAGCCTACATCATTATCCTTAAGCAAGCCTGAGGAAACTAACATAGGCAGCTCCCTGACTTTTTGCATGGATCAAATCTCACTCCAGTCCCTGACCTTTTTGCATGGATCAAATCTCACTCCAGTCCCAGACCTTTTTGCATGGATCAGTCAAGAATCTTACTCCAGCAAGCTATATCAGTCTTACAATCCAAAAGGTTTGTACATATGCAGTCATAAGGCCTACTGTACTTGAAGGATTTCAATGTACTGAATTGTAAAATACCTATAGTACATGATGGATTTAGATGTACTGAACTGTAAAGGCCTATAGTATTTCAAGGATTTCAATGTACTGAATTGAAAAGGCCTATAATACTTCAAGGATTTCTACGTACTGAATTGTAAAGGCCTATAGTACTTCAAGGATTTCAATGTACTGAATTATAAAGGGTTATTGTACATAAAGAATTTCAATTTTGTGAATCGTAAAGGCCCACTGTAGTTAAAGGATTTCAGTGCAATGAATTATGAAGGCCTAAAATACTTCAAGAATTTCAATGTACTGAATTGTAAAGGCCTATAATACTTCAAGGATTTCAATGTACTGAATTGAAAAGGCCTATAGTAATTCAAGGATTTCTATGTACTGAATTGTAAAGGCCTATAGTAATTCAAGGATTTCAATGTACTGAATTGTAAAGGCCTATAATACTTCAAGGATTTGATGTACTGAATTGTAAAGGCCTATAATACTTCAAGGATTTCAATGTACTGAATTGTAAAGGCCTATAGTAATTCAAGGATTTCTATGTACTGAATTGTAAAGGCCTATAGTACTTCAAGGATTTCAGTGTACTGAATTGTAAAGGCCTATAGTACTTCAAGGATTTCAATTTCATTTATGCATCTTTGGTAAGTTACTGACAGTTATATGTGCATTAATGACTTGTCATTTACATGGGGAAAAGATATATAATGCTCATCAAGAAGAACAGTAATAAGTAATGTTCTGGATAATGATTTAAGAATACTAAAATTACCTTGGTAAGGCCCATAGCTCCTATGTTCCCAGCATACGTTGTTGTCGCATGACCACATCCCACCAATCCTGATAGAACTGTACAGAATCCCTCCACTGCCAGGCCCCTGTTGACAGCATGCTTGGGTGGTGGTGGGACATGACATACCTTCGAGCATGCATAATAGTCTCCAACAGAATCCAAGATGGAGAGTAGGGTGGCAAGTAAGCAGCCAACAAGAGCACTGCTGCTGAACTGGAAAGCCCCAAACTGGCCTGAAAAATTTTACAATTCAACTAGAGAAGGCAAACATCCACACTTTTTGTTTTTTCCAAATATGATCACCCTCCCTCAGTCAATGGAGATTGAGTTCATGTTATCAAAAGTGTCTATATTAACTATGAAAACGTAACCTTTGACCTGTAAAAACCCTCTAGGCAGCTGCATTAAGCAACTGAAACCTTCTTTGTCATATACATATTTTTATGAAACCAGTGATACCTAATACGATCAACCATTTTGACTTGTTGTGGATGGAGTTCAGATTTACAGGATGAACCAAGTGACAGACCAACAGACAGCTGAAATGCCAACCCATGTTTATAGCATCTACGCATCATGTCTTAAATGATATTAAAAGCAACACTACTGTCATACTGCAATTACTTATATGCAGTCGAAATGAAGATCCAATGAGAATAAATCATGTATCCACTCACCCCATTCCAGAATCTTGAATTTGTCGACTAAAACTATAACCATAAACATTAAATATCTTCATGAATTGTCTGCATCTTCCTTTCTCTTTATCTCTGCAGCCATTTTTCACCTATTTATAGTATAATGGAATGGTTTCTTGTCATCTAAATACTGTTCTTTCACATTGTAAAACTATACTCTATGTACCAGTCTATAATATAGGTGCTTAAGTACGTTTCTTGCAGCCTGTGTCAACTTAATAAACACCTGTTCAAAATTTTATAAAAAGAAAATAATTTTCTGGCATTTTGAAAATTTAATTCAGGATATGGAGTTTAAAAAAATCAAAATAATTCTGCAAAATCAAAATGGACAAAAGAAAAACATAGGATCAGTCACAATATCTAAACAAAACAAAAGTGGATATAATAACCTCTCCACTCTGTGTGTCCAAATCATCAGCATATAAACTTTTCTGAAGAAAATTTAAAAAAAAAACATTGTCCACAGAATCTTCGCACACATATTTCATCAGCAACTGAAACTTTTGCCAAAATTAGGTAATAAATTATAACAATATAAATTTGATAATGCAAAAATGGTGTATTGTTTATAATTATGAGGGGGCATAATGTTAAACAATTAGAGAGACAGACAGGCAGATATGGCACTCACAATGTATCCACAAAAGTACAATTAAAAATATCAAACTATGTATGTGAATGGAAAATGTCAAGGAATAGGCAGTTTACCTGGGTATGGGAAATAAAACCATTTGGCTTTCTCGATGACATCTGACCTTGAGTCAGTGCGGGTGAAAAAACTGCCCCTATCTGGATCATAGGGAATGAAGTTTGTAGTGGTCAGTATCAGACACAATATCCAGCCCACTATCACACCAATCAAAATCTACAACAAAAAGAATACATACCATCTCCAGTAAGGCCATCTTTGTCAAATTACATGTGGTTTGCATCCCTGATTTTCAGTCCAACAAACACTGCATTATATATGACATGTACTGTCATTTTATTTATTTGTCTAGCTACCAGTTACATGGATTAGGGAAATATTACACATTTGTTGGTATTTAACTGATGTATTGAGGAATGTGTCCCATTCCCTCATAGAAGGATATCATTCAATTAATATTTATAACAGTGGTTTGTAGAAACCACAAAATCCACAAGAGACTCAAGTGTGCTTGGGATTGCTCATTTGCTGACATACACCTAACAGCCAATGCAAGGGCAGTTCTCCAATCAGATTGGGTTGGTGTAATACATTCTGTCATTAGGCTCTTTACTTCTTTTGTAATAGCAGCTGTATTGAATGGCATATCATCACCATTTGTGCAAACATTTAACACCTTATGACAGGATACTTTGGAGGCCCCAGGTAGCAGAGTGGTCTAAAGCACTTGCTGTCATCCATCACTGCCATCTCACTGCTGTCTGCATGGACTCAAGTGTACAGCTCAACCAATGTTGGTATGTTAGAAAGCTTGCCAGTTGCTTCCTGTTCTTCTTCCACCATTTATTGTGCCACCATATATAGCCTATCACAGGGGTCGGCAACCTACAGCACGCATGCCACACGGTGGCACATTGAGAGGTTTTGCGTGGTATGTGAAGGCCAGACAAAAATCTCGATTTTAACAGTGTTACTCTCTTACTGGTGGCATGCGCTCATTCATTTTGTAGTTAATCTGGAAAAAAGTGGCACGATAAGTCAAACAGGTTGCCGACCCCTGGTCTATCATGTTCCGGAAAATGGCATTAAACCCAAAGCAATAGGATGGTTTGTGAAATTTGGTTAAATCTGGTTGAGTAGTCATTTTCAATTTTCAATTCATTTTTTTTTTGTGTGAGTATTTTATCAAACTTGATGGCAAATCAACACAGGAAAGGCTTTCTTGCCAGGATATATTTTGTCAGATTTAGTCAAATACTTTTCAAAAGTTTTGGGGTGGGGGATGTTGTTTTAAGGTTTTCCTAGTTTTAATACTGGCAATATCTGATAGTGGATCATCATCTGTATTAATTTTAAAGGTCTCCATACAAGGTTGCTTTCTGTCAAAAAATTTGGTTCAATTCTGAACAGATGGTTTTGAAAAGATGTTTTTACAATCTGTCTGTTTTTTGCAACAACAGTCAAATTTTAATGGTAGATCAGCATCATTTGCATAAAATATATAGGGGTTCATGCAACATATTTTTCAGTAAAATTTGGTTAATATAAATTCTGAACAGTAGTTTTTGACAAGAAATGATTTAACATGATTTTGATATTATTGGTGACATTAACAATACTTGATTGCAGTTCTGGCATTATGTCTTAACTTTGAATGGATTTCACGCTAACATGCTTTCTGTCAAATTTGGTCAAATTCTTGTGAGCAGTTTTGAGAACTAGCCTCTTAAAGGTTCTTCTGTTTTAGGAACTACAGGTAAAACCTGTTATAACGTGTTTCATTATAACGCGATTCCTCTTACAACATGATGACAGCATGGCTCCCATTTTTTAATTTAAGATGACCTCTCTTTTTAACATCCTAAATACATGCTCTCAGAAAAGTCGATTATTTGTATCCTTAGCAGATTATATGATCAAGAGGTTAGTTAAAACTGATGACATTGAAATTTCAATGCACATTTTCTATGGGGAGGTTTCTCGAAAAAATTTTTAATGTGATCCCGCTTATATTGCAGTGTTATTCTTTGGAGCCCAAGCATTGCGTTATAATGGGTTTTACCTGTATATCCATATTTGATAGTGGATTGACAGTATCTAAACAAAACTGAACTGTCTTCATGTCTGGATGTATCCAAACAAAACAGTCAAATTTTTTTCAGCTGTTTATAAGAAGCTGCTTCATAAAGGTTTTCTATTTGTAATAATGGCTGGTTCACAACATTTAAATAAATTTGAATGGTTTTCATGCCACAATACTTCCTCTCAAATGTTTTGACTAAAATCTTTCTAGCAATTTTTCAGGTTGTTTTAAGTTTTCCTATTTTTAGTAATGGAGGCCATATTTTGTATCAGGTCAGCATTATTCGCATAAATTGGAAAGGTCTTCGTGTCAGGAAGCTCTCAACCAAGTTTAGTTGAAACTGGTTCAATGGTTTTTGAGAGAAAGTTGAAAATAGCACTTGCTGACCATGAAAAGCATGTGACCATTATATATATATATGACATTTACATAGGAAATTTGCTGGGTTGGGGGGAATGGCAGTTGAGCCCAGGAGACCACTATATCTAGCTGACCATTTGGGCAGGTTTGAGGTTTGACAGTGTATGTATGTATGTATGTATGTATGTGTGTGTGTATATATATATATATATATATATATATATATATATATATATATATATATCTATTTCATATTTTTATCAAAGGTCTGGTCAACAGATGTGCCTGTAATTACCCTCTTCCTTGCTGCATGAATAATTCATAGACAAATAATTACAAATTTATAATTCAACAAATTTTGCATTTATATTTAGTTACTATAACTTGTACATCTCTATAAGCCAAAAAAAGGAAGCAAAAGTTTCTAAATTTAATATAATAACCCTGCAAAATGCAGTCCCAATGACAAGTGTGTTATAATTATGTGTACTTATAATTGCGACTTGACACTAAATTAATTGTAGAAACTTTAAAAAAAAATCAAACAGAACAGAAACAATGAAAAAGAAAGGATCAATGAAATACACATATTTCTTTATATTTTTGTCATTTGTGATGTTTTCTTCTCTCAAAAGAAAGTGACATAACGATAACGATATAAATATTCTATAATTTAGTACCCACCTGAAGAATAATAGGATAACCACAATCATTAGACCATGGCACAGAGTATGGTCTGGACCATTAGTCACACCATTAGTGACCTCTCAAACGTCGCCCCAAGTGACACATAAAGTACGCATGCAATTGGGACGAAAACTGAGCTATTATTGTATTTGTCTTAGATGGTTGTTACTGTACTTGCTTAAGTAAGCAATTATTGTACTTGACTCAGTAAGCTGATATTGTACTTGTCTTACTTATTTTACTTGTCTTAGCAGGTTGTTACTGCACTTGTCTTAATTGTCCAAGTAAGTTGTTATTGTACTAGTCTTATTTGTTATTTTACTTGTCCTAGTAAGTTGTTATTGCACTTGTCTTAGTTGGTTGTTATTATACTTGTCTCAATGTTATTTTACTTGTCTTGGACAGTTGTTGATTCATTTTCATCATAAGTTATATACCTTAAAGTATTAGTCTTTAAATGTTACAATAAATGAAACGAGCCAGTCCCTTGATTGTCCAATAAATGGAATGAGCCAGTCCCTTGATTGTCTAATAAATGGAATGAGCCAGTCCCTTGATTGTCTAATAAATGGAATGAGCCAGTCCCTTGATTGTCTAATAAATGGAATGAGCCAGTCCCTTGATTGTCTAATAAATGGAATGAGCCAGTCCCTTGATTGTCTAATAAATGGAATGAGCCAGTCCCTTGATTGTCTAATAAATGGAATGAGCCAGTCCCTTGATTGTCTAATAAATGGAATGAGCCAGTCCCTTGATTGTCTAATAAATGGAATGAGCCAGTCCCTTGATTGTCTAATAAATGGAATGAGCCAGTCCCTTGATTGTCTAATAAATGGAATGAGCCAGTCCCTTTATTGTCCAACAAATAGAATGGGTCAGTCACTTGTATGTCCAATAAATGGAAAGAGTCAGTCCCTTGATTGTCTAACAAATGGAATGAGTCAGTCCTTTAGGTGTCTAATAAATAGAATGAGTCAGTCCATTGGGTGTCCAACAAATGGAATGAATCAGTCCCTTGGGTGTCTAATAAATGGAATGAGTCAGTCCCTTGGGTGTGTAATAAATGGAATGAGTCAGTCCCTTGGGTGTGTAATAAATAGAATGAGTCAGTCCTTTGGGTGTCCAATAAATGGAATTAGTCAGTCCCTTGGGTGTGTAATAAATGGAATGAGTCAGTCCCTTTGGTGTCCAATAAATGGAATGAGTCGGTCCCTTGTGTATCCAATAAAAGCAAGCTATTTATATGGAAAATAACAGGAGTGAAACAAGAGATGTGAAAAGTCACTTTAGAGAAAGGTATATTTTTAAGCCAGGTTGAATACTATTCATTTACAGAGTACCAAGCTGTGTTGATAGAGCTGTCAGTACTTACTGCAAAGACTTGATGAAATGGATATCTAATTATCCTTAAACCTTTCTTTCTTGTCCATACTGGAATAGGTGTTTTTATTCTCCCCAAGTACAAGGTCAATATAAATGTAATGCTGGCCGTTCTGAAAAGAAAGCAGAAAACTCATACTTTTCAACTGCTCAGTTTTCTTTCTTAGTTTTCATGGCTAACTGGCATGATGTATATATTGTATGTTTAATTGGCATTGTGTACATATTGTATGGCTAATTGGCATCAGTTACATATTCTATGGGTAATTGGCATAATTTACATATTGTATGGCTAACTGGCATAATTTACATATTGTATGGCTAATTGGCATAATTTACATATTGTATGGCTAACTGGCATAATTTACATATTGTATGGCTAATTGGCATCATTTACAAATTGCATGGCTAATTGGCATCATGTACATATTCCATGACTAATTGGCATCATGTACATATTCCATGACTAATTGGTATCATGTACATATTCCATGACTTTATACCAGGATGATTTTGCACAATGAAGTCTAATTCAGTTATGCAAGTCCTTTAAAGTTTTTCTGTTTTTAGTACTGGTGGCCATATTTTGTAATGGATCAGCATTATTTGTATTCCAAAACGCTTTCTGTAAAATGTGGTCCAATTTCTTTTGGGCGTGTATACAGAGTGTAATTTTGTACATAAATATCCTTCATGATTACCAGTCAATCATTCATTCATTAGATTTTTAATTGTGTTTTCAACTAAGTAGCATAGAAATAGGTTTACTTTCATACAAACCGTCAAGCACTATGGCTTCTTTGTTGCGAAGAAGTCATTTTAAAATATTTATATTTTCAGTAGCAGTGGCAGAACAGAATAATTTTGTACTAGCTTGAAAGGTCTCGATGCCAAGAAGTCTTACACAATATTTGATGATTTCTACTGGTTTGTTTATAAAAAGAAAGTCATTCTGAGCTGCTTTATCTGCCAGTGGATCAGCATTATTTACACACATTTGAAATGCCTCTAAGATAGAATGATAATGATTTCAGTCACTTTGGTTTAAATCCATCCATTTTAGGAGGCTGCATAACACAATCAGTGTGTGTGTGTGTGTGTGTGTGTGTGTGTGTGTGTGTGCGTGTGTGTGTGTGTGTGTGTGTGTGTGTGAGATTTGGATTTTTAATGTAGCTTTAACAATTTTTCAGTCATATCGCTATGATGTCTGCAGTGTGGCAGTTTATAGTGATGTCTAGCACTGGGATATCATGTTGCAGTCACATTATCCTGACACCAGGCTGACCTGTCCTAACACTAACCTCTTAATGCTGAGCGCCAAGCGAGGCAGCTGTTAGTACCATTTTTATAAGTCTTTGGTATGACCCGGCCAGGGATCGAACCCATGACCTCCGGCATCTGAGGCAGCGCTCTAACCACTAGGCCACCGGAACAGTCCGCAATCATTGACATAGTATGAATTAAAGAAGATTCACAATGCATGCTGGACACGGGGGATACCTGATGCTCACTGAGTCTCATGGCTAAGTGCACTAAATTTGATGTAATAAGAGTGAGTTTCGATACTAGCCAAGCTGATAAACAAACTAATGAATGGTGCTTGATGAAAATGTGTCAACAAATGAACCTTTAAAACTGTGACACACATACATCTGACTTCTCTATATTTCCTACTGGATTAACCTTGACCAGAATTCACATCACATTAGTGTACATTTCCTACTGGATTAACCTTGACCAGAATTCACATCACATTAGTGTACATTTCCTACTGGATTAACCTTAACCAGAGTTCACATCATGTTAGTGTATATTTCCTACTGGATTAACCTTAACCAGAGTTCACATATTAGTGTATATTTCCTAATGGATTAACCTTAACCAGAGTTCACATCATGTTAGTATATATTTCCTAATGGATTAACCTTGACCAGAATTCACATACTAATAGTGCATATTATCCTCATGGTTGAACCTTGACCTGAGTTCACATCATGTTAGTGTATATTTCCTACTGGATGAACCTTGACTAGAGTTCACATCCTATCAGTGTATATTTCAAAATGGATGAACCTTGACCAGTGCATATTCTGTTTGTGTACATTATCCTAACAGATGAATATTGACCAAAGTTCACATTCTATTAGTATATATTTCCTAATGGATGAACCTTGACCAGAGTTCACATTCTATTCATGTATATTATCCAAACAGATGAACCTTGACCAGAGTTCATATGCTGTTAGCGTATATTGTCCCAATGGATGAACCCTGATCAGAGCTGCCATTCTGTTAGTGTTCACTGACAGTGGAACACTACATCCTTGTAAAGTGGATAGACTTCCATGCTGTGTGACACAAACATTTTTATGTGAACTCACTTAAGAACCTTTATGACTATGTACCACCAGAAAAAAATCTTAAAGTTTCTAAAAGAAAGATGTTTGCATAACATATTTTACTGTCCACTTTAATGTTTTTGTTTTATTTCTTACAATGATTTATTTTGTATAGTTTTAAAAGGATTTAACATTTTTCTCCTTTGATCTTGCTGGACTATCTTTTCACATTATTTGGAAGGGCTTATCTTTCAAAACTTTTATGCATTTTACGGCTGTATTATTCAGAAGCGTTATATTTTATGAACTTTATATAACCAGTATTGTGCTGAAGTGCCATTATACGGCCTTCATACATACATACATACATTCATACATACATACCTTTATATACAAACAATGAATTTCACTCAGTACTACGGATTGGGCATGTTTCTTGATAACTGACAGAGACAACATTAAGACCAAAATGCTGATTCATCTCATGATGAATCCAAATTGAATGTTAAAGGGAACTTGATTCAGCATTTGCAGTCAAGCTGAAAACACAGATATCTTCGTGTCACCCACATTGCTATTGATTCTGAGATTAGCATGATTCATAACCTGTTAAGTGCAGTCAAAGGATAATACTGGTTATTGCTTCAACATAGTTTCCATAGTAAACATTAATTTCTATGCAAATGTGAATGAAAATTATGATCAACAGTTAAAAAAAAGTCACGAAGTCAGTGCCTGAATTACTTGAGGAAGATATACCAATGTGGGAAGCACAAATCAGCAAAAATGGACTGACTTGACTTGATACAAATAATACATTCATTACATGGAAATCATTTCAGTGAAAGAGCAAGCTGGTGCAATTTGACGCTCTAAGTGCAGATCAAATACAAATTTTACTCGTGTTTTATGTCTAATGATATTAAGTATTTTAATAATCTCCATGAAAGGATATGGCCTTTACAACATTCTTTAACACAAGCTAATTTGTAAGAATGTAACTGCTGATGGGTGCAGACAATTCTCCATGAAACATTATTCTGTCAGTATTTGATCGTAAATATTATTGCTTCAGAAAAAAATCAGTTATAGTAATTATAAAACTTGGAACCAATAAAGATATGATTTTTCATTTATCAACAAGTCTGTGGTTAAAAGTACCCATGGTTCATACAGCCCAAGTGAGTTGTTTTCAAGAACTTTTAAAGAGTTCTCAAGGACTTCCAGAAGTTTTCAAATTCACTGCTCTATGCATTTTTCAACACACAGTCAAAACTTGGTTTGGATGGGCAAAGCCCACTGTAAGATATTTTGCCTTACAGGCTTTTTGTTTTGATAAAGTGGACTGATTCCTGACAAAACTCGAGTATTTTTTTCTTATGGAAATTGAATTTTCTTCTTCTGTTATTGTATTTATTTCTACATGAATAGGTACAGAAGTAGTAGAAAAACCATGTAACTAATTAGCATGCCACTTCAACAAAGGGGTGCTACTCCATCTGGTAACTAATCATGCCATGTCATTTGATCACCTGATTTTATCTTGTCTGATTATTTATTTAATTATTAACTGTTTTGAAAAATCAGTAAATTAAAAAAAACTCTGATTTTAAAAAGTGATACATTTTATTCAGTTTTAACATTTTGTATTCCCTCAGAAAAATAAAGGAATGTATGTGAAATTTTATGAATTTTTTTTCAACAATCAAAGGAATTTTCCATAATATAAACAACTTATTAAAAATTCAACCACGGTACATGCACACATTTTGAAGCATCTATTCTAGCAAAAATTGATACCTTATTCTCCAGTATGACCTCACATGGAAATATGGCAAAAGAAAAATTATTTTTAAAAAAAAACTTGGAATGAAAAATAGGTTGCTGTAACCTATTTCTGGAACTGATGTATACTTTTGTTCTAGATGAATCAGTCTATCAAGATTGATAACTATACAAGCAAAAGTGTGCAAAAGTGGAAAATGCAAAGTAATTTTGTGTGCAAGTTAGGTCACTGTAACCTTTAGTCAGCATTGGGAGAAATACTCTTTCAGATGAATCCATAAAATTTCATCATGTATAGGCAAGTTCAAGAACTGGCGATAAAGCAACAGTTACAAGATGGTCACTGTGGTCTATCTTTGATGGTAGTGGGCAGTACTTCCCATAACTGATCAACTAATCAAGTTCTGTCACTTAAATTTAGATGCAACAGCTTCCATGAAATGGAAATAAATGTACACCCAATCAATGGGGCATGAAAAGCAGGTCAATGTGACCTACTCTTGGTATTGATGAGTATTAACTGTTTGTAAGAATACATCAATAAAACTTCATGCACACTGTAGAAAAAATAATCTTAACACTGACAATTCCAACTAATACAACAATGATGTCATCTTAACAAGAGTACCTATGAGACGCCATGCTTCACAAGGAATAGTACTAATTTAATGTTTGTATTTCCTTTTCCTTCACCTTCTACCGCTCCTAATGTTGCAGTATAAAAACAACAAAATAATAATAATAATAATAATAATAATAATAATAATAATAATAAACACCATTATTATTCATTTTCTTATTATACTTACACTAAAGCAATGAACCAATTCACAATTACAAATTTTGTGGCAGCTTTGATCATGTATAGACCAATCAGGAGAACAGCGGGAACAATAGTGATTGGACCAATGAAGCGAAGTATGATTCCAATGATACCGGTGACACCAACAAATGTATGAATTCCTCCAGCCACAATCAAGCTTCCTTGCAACTGAAAAGATGCAAAATGATCAAACATATATATACATATACATATATAGATATACAACAAATTAGACTTGCAGACACACACGTCACTCACCTGAAGTACAAACTGTTTTGGAAGTCTTTCTGCCAACATGGTCTCTCATTGGCGAACAAGACTCTTTATAACAGATCAGTTTGTGCACTGAGTATTAGACATCAATTTCACAAAATATATTTTACACAGCTAGGTTAGGAGCTGTGATCTTTTCGGCGAACATCAATCATACACCACAGCTAATAATACTGTATTAATATCCTACATTCTCCTCAAATTAGTCTTGTTTAATCTCAGAAAAGTTTGAAAATTTCCTAAAATTTTGAGGAATTCCATACAAATAAAAAGGACAATGATGTGTATAGCTGTAACTGGATTGAGTTACCATATATACTCATATATAGGATGGATCCAAATACAAACTGCACAGAACCCAGATTCATCTGCCATTGTATTGTGTGCCAGCAGATCCGAGTCTATGCGATTAGGAATAATCAGCAGAATAAACAACATAGGCTATGATCTGCCAGCGCAATATGCATATCAGGGTCTATTTTGTAAGCATATATATGCAGTACTTTTATCACTCAAACTTTACTTAAACTTAAGAAAATCTCAGTATTTTCACAATTATCACAAGCAAGATAAAGCAAATCTCAATTTTAAGCAAAAATGTTGAGAAATGTACCAAAACTGGGGCCTGTCCTATATGTAAAATGATAAAATAAACAATTTTGAGTTCACACTCAAACTAACATTTAATTATAAACAAACTCATTGATTTATGAGATTTATAAAATAAGATCCGCTTACTAAAAATTGTAAAAAAGACAGCATTTACGCAAATTTAACAAATATGACGTAATCCAAAGAAACAAATATTTTGAATCCGAGATGTGCATTGCAGCTGAATAGCTAAATAAATATGGAGCCAGCTTGCTCAAGGTAGGTGTTCTTTCAGGACTGGTAGTCTCTCATGACATATCTCTCAAAACAGGTTTTACTGTATTTATTTTTATCTCCAATTTTTAGCTTTATTCCATGTCCAATTTTATTACTCTATCACTTTCTCATATAATCATGATTTTGTTCATTTAACGCTATTGGTGCTCTATTTTTGGTTATCTAGGTATTGTGTCGGATGAATTAAAAATAATTATTATAAGAGAGAAGACCCTGAAGAAGTTGGGATCACTTAGTTCAAGCAATTTCACGTGTGTTATTTAATTCAAGGCAATAAAATAGTTTTAATGAACTGACTTCCAGTACAACATTTAATTATTGCAAAAACAGCTTGGAAGAATAGTTGATCCCTGGACTGACTGTAGCTATAAAAAATGCAAACTTAACAAAATTTTGCAATTTTATATCAAGTGACCTTGACCTTTCATCTATTGATCACAGATTCAATAGGGAACTGCCCTTAATCAAGTGTTGTTGTTGTTGTTGTTGTTGTGGGGCTTAACGCCATTTTTCACTACACGATAGGCTATACATGGCGGCCAGTATTAATGGTGGAGGAAGAAACCGGGAAATCCCCGGAAAGAACCACCGACCCACGAGAAGCTACTGGCAAGCTTTCTCACATATCTACATTCGCCGAATCCTAGACTCGAACCCACGCAGACAGAGGTGAGATGGTAGTGATCCGTAACGAAGAGCGTTTTAGACCACTCGGCCACTCGGGGCCCCTAATCAAGTGTAATGAGTAGTATACGTACTGGAAGTTCTAATGTAAGTAATCTTACATTATTTTCTGCTTGATAAGTCGCATTTACTGGATCTATCATACATGAAGGAATTTGGTTCTTTACTGTCTTAATTTTTGACAATTAAGTTGATAATAATTAGGCGTGGTAAACCTTAGGAACGAGCAGTTATGTGGAACCCCAAAATAATAATTTTAGCTTCAGTGACCCTGACCTCTGACAGCCAACAGGAAGATGTCCTTTGTCCAAGTATAAACTACCTATGAAGTTTAATGAAATTGGATCTAGGAAACTTGACCTCACAAGTGGGAAAACAAAAGTCTTGGATGAGACTGATGCTCTACTGTCTGAAAAGAACTTCCAGAAATTCAAGAAAATACCATTTCTTCGTTTTAACTGCCAACAGTTTATTTTTGATGTTCTTCAGTGATAACAAGATTTTCAAATTAACTGCTGTGGTGGATATATCATATCTCATCTTAGCTCTCGCGACCTTCACCTTCCATCTCTTGCTTTCAAAGCCAGTAAGGAACTGACCCTGCGCAAGCGTAATCTACCAATGAAAATGATGAAAATTATGCCAAGGAAACGTGACCAATCGTGCAGAAATAAAAATCACGTGTGTTATCTCCAGTAACCTTGACCTCTGACCTAGCAGCCCCGAAATCAATAGGTTTATGCCACTACCTATTGGTCAAAAACACACTCATGTTTAAGAGAAAAAAATTACTACAGCAAACTTAAGTTGCGGAAACCACCTTGTCTTAGGAGAGACAGATAACCATCGTTGTATCTCCACCACAACCCTCCATCCTCCCATTGCACCTGCCATCGGAGTTGGAGTAAACATTACACCCAAGAATTCCTAGGGACGTTGTACATCTATAAACCCTCTCGTATACTAAAATGATAGGAATCATACATCATGGTAGCTAAAAAGTGTAACATCCCCCCCCCACCCTCCACATCGACCGACCGTATTTATCATCAATACTCTGATCTAATCCCAACCCATCTACGAGATTTCACAAGAAAAGCCAAACAAAGCCTCAAATACAAAACAAAAATCACTATCTCAGCCACAATGGCGTGGACCTTTTGACCTTCAAATCATTCGGATGGCTCCAGTATCCACAGTGTAGTCTACCTGTAATGCGATAAGAATCTGCGGTATCTGAAATTGCATTCTAGGCTGACGTGACCTAGACCTTTCACCTTTCTCGTCATTAAATCTACGTGGGGATTACTCCATTTGCATGCAGTCTGCTCCCCACCCCACCCCCAAAAAAATAATTAAAAAAGGCGGAATAAAACGCGAATTATGGTGCAGAAACATAAATCAAAGTGTCGAATTTTAATTGGATGGAATTTCACATTAGCGAACGGAGATTTACTGCTGTCATTGTCCCAATCACTCATTTAAAAGTGTGATACAGTCTTTAAAAGGTCCTTGTTTTTAATGTTGAATGAATAAATTGAGAAGGAGAGGATTTCGTTTATAGTGCTATCGTTTCCATTCTTCTAAATCTGTAGTAATGCAAGTTCAAAATTTTCTTTTACATATAAGGAGTCTGACACGGGTATATTTTCATATGACAATACTGTTAACAAGAGGTGGGAACAACATTCGTTGCCTGCTACGGTTGTGACGTTATGATTGCGTCTCAGGAATCGCTTGTTCGAAGAAAATCACTGAAATGTGGGCTACCTAGGCATTTTGATAAAATGTGATACATATGGTTGAAATCAAAGTATCAAACCGGTAGAAGTGCGTGGTATATTACCCGTGTACCATTAAATCGCGGTATTTTTCGGGTTGTAGGTAGCACGGTACTTTTTCACCGTACCGGTACGTCGGTTATTTTCGTCAGAAAAATAATTGAGAATATTGTAAATGTAATTATATTTACGATCCTATAATCATATCTATGACACGTGTAACTTGTATCAACGCGGTGGCCAAATGGAACATGTGAAACACATTCGGGCCAAATGCAACATTCGGAAAAATTCGAATAAAAAAAATCCCATACGAATAAAATAAACCCACATGTAATACTTTAGTTATTAACTAGCGCATATGAATGTTTAAGAATATATATTCCTTTGTAAGAATGCGAATCATCCTACGATTTTAATAAGCGCACTTGTTTTACGTAATTTCTCAAGTGCACTAAATATTAATGATCTCGTTCACGGAGTGAGTTTTATGTTTACTGGCTCTCTCTGAGAAATATATTGCCCGGGCACTGACATTCCACTCGAAGTTTCCCTGCCTATTTTATCAATAATGTTACGTAGCTAGAAAAGTGTCGGCTTCAGTATCAACATTTCCAAATTTTATCAACAGGCTCTTTAATGTTTGCAATATGCCTTTCACAGTATCAGCTATAGTGTTGTAAGCTTAATCATCACACTTTAGCTACATATTTTAGAGTGTAACTTGTACAACAATTAACATACACATAGCAAATTCATTTACTATAAGGTACTGGCCATTTAATTGTGGGTGGGGTGGGCGGTGCTGTGATTTACTTTTGAGTTTAAATATTTATTTTTCATCTCAAGATAATTCATATCTTTCTTCAAATAATATCATGGACATATAATGTGGAATTATTTTGTTTAAATCAGAGCAGACAAAAAAAAAGGTGTCAGTCCCTTGCCCCGGAACATTAAAGTTTTGGTACTTAATATAACTGCGGTATACCGAGGTACGTCTCGCGGTACGTTCCGAAATAACGCGGTATACCGCGTAAAAGATACCGCGTTACAACATTTTTCGTGGCATCCAGCTGTACAATTCGGGTTCCAGTTAACTTTTACTTTTATTCTTTTGAATCCCAAATAATGAGGATGCTGTCTCCGTGTAGGTGCAGTCCACCTAATAAGACTGGTGAGGGGAAAAAAAATAAATAATAACAACAACAACAACAGCCGCAGAATACTTTATTTGTCAAAAGGAAAGTGGAATCTTATTTTTCACTCCAATGATCTTGACCTCTGACCTCTAGTCACTTAAATGTACGTGCAACTGACTGGAGGAAACAAAAACATAAATCAAACACCTAATTTAACGAAAACAAGTTTGTTCACGGACAGACAGTCATCGCTATCGTGATATGCTTCCCAATCTTCTACTGGGAGAAATGAACATGAGTGCTGCAAAAGAACCAAAGTTCTACTGGTCCCTATTTAAATAGCAGAAATCCCCGAAAAGTCTTTTCCTCTCTCCCTCTTTCCAAATGCTGACTATTGAAACCATATGAAATATATGAGACAGTCCAGCATACCAATTTTTTTTTAAAAATTCCTGGATGTCTGAGTTGACATTTTCACAAAGCAAGTGCAATACAAATCTTATCGTGACTTTTGATCTTCAACATAACGTCACGGATAGAAGATCAGCTAACTGGTCTCAGATACTGTCAACATATCCCACATGCTAAATTTGGATTAGATTCATACGTATAATTACAATCTGTTTGATTTTTGTTATTCTTAATTCATTTTAGTTCAAAAGTCCAACTGACCAGACACGTGTTCAAGGTAATCTAACGATGAATCCACAAAACAGGTTAGATAAAAAAAATCTATTTATACATGTTTGTCTTATCATGCACACGAGTCATTACCCAATCATGACCTTTGATCTAGAAAGTCACAGTGATATTTTCATCCCGGTTTTTGAAATGCAACTAAATATAAAGTCCGGTCGAAATCCATTAGTACATGTGTTCGAGGTCAGATCACCATTGCTTTCATTTAGAACCAACTTTATTACGTACATGTGCTCGAAGTCATTTTCATTTAGGACCAACTTTATTAAGTACATGTGCTCAAAGCCATTTTCATTTAGGACCAACTTCATTATTCCGTCAGCGAAAAAATATCATGACAAACGTTTCAGAATGAATAGCAGATAGATAGATAGATAGATAGATAGACAATACATGTGACTCAGGACGACACGGCAAACGTTAGCTCCTGCAAGCACAAGATTAACATGAGATTCTAAACATTCCTGTAGCCGAGGGAGAAGTATTGAGGCATTCTATTTCTAAATGCCTTCTTTCATGCTATATTAGACAGACAACTCCATATGGTACTTCTTAATGTTCAACAACACTGAATATTGATTTAACACTTAAAATTTATCTTGTGTTCGCAGACTGAGATATTACGCCTCTGTGCTAAGATCGATATGTGTTGCCTGGTCGTTGTAAATGCTTGATCGGTGAAAGATGCAGATTATCTTCCTTTGATTTTGTTCTTATGTATGCTATTTTGAAACATCGTACAGGCTAGTGGGACACTGTAAAACATAAAGGATGGTATACTGGTAGCAATAAATAACGCATTAAAAATGTGTTGGACAGCGGTAAAATCAAGAAAAATGTATAAAAGCGTACCTTGAATATTTCGAAAGTATGTCATATTTTTTTAAAGATAGAATCGATTAACACATTACCTGGCGGCTTACATAAAAGCAAATACTATAGTTCAACTGATTTATTTTTCAATTCACATTTTACTTTATCACATTTTATCCTTTTGTTTAAAAAAAAAAAAAAACTTTGAAGATATGGATATATCTTTTAAAGTTGTTTGTTTATGGATGAACATATTTTAAATAAGTAAAACCACATGAATATTACATTTTCCAAACAAATTAGCAGATGCCACCAACACCGGACAAAAGGTGGTTGGAGGCAATGGAACAATTTCGAAAAGCGGACCGGAAGTTTAAGTGTTCGTTAACATTTCACTGCGTTTCAAAGGCCGTACAGCAACTTCATTTGCTCCGCCTTTAATACGGCATTGCATGCCATAGATCTACCTTCTGGTTTCTAAATTATTCGTATTTACTGGTGTAACATTAAAATTCATAATTCCTATTTTCAATGTCTATGACTTGCGGCAATTCGGCAAATTACACTGTAAGAATATTTGTTAAAAAAAAAATAATTTACTGTAAACAAGGTGTAAATGTAAAGAAGTTTCCAGAAGCAGGGGAGCCATTAAATTAGCATAGATAAATATAGGTACAACAATAGTTTATATAGTCTCCAGATCATTAATGAATATCCAATTGTTACTCATTAATGTAATAAGAATAATATGATGAATATCCACTTATTACTCATTAATGTAATAAGAATACTATGATGAATATCCACTTATCACTCATTAATGTAATGAGAATACCATGATGAATATCCAATTATTACTCAAAAATGTAATAAGAATACTATGAGAGAAAAAAATAATCATAATCTACAAGTTGTAACTAAATCAACAATGTTGCACAATTTCGTCAAAATCGCCCTGTTTTCACTTTTCTTTCTCTTTCATGTCATAATTGTGTACCGAACGATTTATTTCACTTTCAGATTTTTGAAAGCTGCATTTCCATTGGCTAATTCAAAGATCACCAGAACATGCCACTTAAGCGGTCGTCGTCAGATATTCACGTAGGACAGCGGAGATCTGATTTCAATCAGATTGGGGCGTTGTGTAAGTTTCACGGCTAGGCGATATACATACATCTCTCTCTCTCCTATTCCCCCTTCCTCTCTTTTTTGATTGGTCTGTCAAGCATGTAATTTTACCTTCATGCATCCAGATCTATCGCGACCTATGGTGGTCAAACCGTCAGACAACCGTTCAAGAATGAGACACAGTGGATAAATACAATAGTATGGTCAGTACTGGAAGCCGCGGTGACCTGTTCTAACTCTTAATGCCGAGCGCCTAGCGAGGCAGCTGTTAGTACCATTTTTGTAATTCTCTGGTATGACTCGGCCGGGTTTCGAACCCTCGACCTCCCGCATCCGAAGCGGACGCTCTAACCGCAAAGCCATCAGAGCGGTCGCTCGCTCATGCTCGAGTGTGTGTGTGTGTGTGTGTGTGTGTGGATATATATGTATTGTGTGTGTATATATATATATATATATATATATATATATATATATATATATATATTAAAGAGTCTAATTATAACTAGGAAAATCCTGAAATAATCTGTTACAAAGAGAATCGAGTTGAAAATTAATCGGATATTCATTTACTTTAATTCCATGGAGGAAAAAAATATCATTTCTTTTTCCCCAGTGTCTTCACGCGAATTTGCCTTGCTGCTTATGTAATGTATATTTACGCGCATAAGGCGTACTCCAGTGCCAATAGTATAGTCGCAGATTTACTGTCATATGTGGCGGCAGATCGAGCTGCTGGTTGGTTCATGCGAACAACAGTGCAGATCCTGATCTGTTTTCACATATTACGAGGAAGGAATAGCGAATCAAAGCCTTATGTGACAACTTTCTGATTGCACGCTATTTGCAGTTGGTAGGAATTTATAAATGGCTATACAAACTACATCATAAGAAGGTCACAGCTTAAGCTCCTGCAATTTACCGTGTTAGTCGGTTTCCTTTTCATATATATATATATATATATATATATATATATATATAAACAATTTTAGAGCAGACTATTGAAAGTAAACTTTTAAGTTTTTTTCATCTTTGCGCATTGTTACTTTCACTCTTTTTCATTAGCAAACGGTATGGCAAGGAATCAAGGTCTTTTTTGTATTACTTTTTTTTTGGCAAATGCGCCAAGTACAGAAGAGGCTATTGGCAGCATTCCACAGTTAAGTTTATCAAATCTACCAATGAACCCTTTACAAAGATGTTCTTTCTTCCAGCAACATATTTCGAATTACACTTCATTTCATAGTAAAGGAATAAATCCTCAAAGCAATTAATGCTGGTCATGTTTAGCTTAACTAAGTGCAAATTATCGGGCTATTCTCCATTTTCTATGGAAAGATATGATTGTTAGAAATAGGAGTGGTCCCCAAGGAAACATATACTGATGAAGGAAATAATTGGAAGATACTGGAAGATAATATAAACAATAATCTTATTGACAAGAATAAACAAGTTTCTCTAAAACAGTTCATCAGCGGTCTTTATTTTCCAGCTATTCGCCAACTTAAAATCTTCGAACCGTCTTCGCTGATTTCTTTCGAGCTCGCGTTTGTGGGAAGCGAGACGTTAACGCCTCTTTTCTCGCGACAGTGGCGACTTCGGTGTCAACATATTGTTAAAGGTTTTGGTTAATGTTTTTCGTTTGAATATATTTCCTAAACCCTTTGATCGATTTTTGTCGTTTTTTCATGCATGGAATAAATCATAATGAGGGTAAGACAATTCATCATACGACACGCCCACTCGCCCTTTGACACGAGCCCAATGTCACAATCACAGACATTTAGCGCGAATCTTATGGTCAACGTTTCCTGTTTCCTTATAATTCCTAAACCCCTTAATGAATTTTCTACATACATGGAATAAATTATTATGAAGTTAAGACATCTCATTCTGTGACATCTTCACTCCACTTTTTGTCCATGGTCACAAGTTTTACAGCAATGCTCTGATCGTGTGCTCGACATGCATGTCATGATGGCCTTGTATTACTTTATGTTCGTTATAAACAAGTAATGACTTCAAACGCGTACTCAGTGGTTGTGATGTCCGCCTCAGAATTTAGCTGAGAATAATAGAAACTACTGACATTGGAGGTGTCTGGAGGGGGTACGTTATCGCTGCATGTTCCGAAAACGGAGATCAAATCCGAGTTAATAATGGCGGAAAGAGAGTGCGTTGCCGCATCCCGAACACGTGTTGTGAGATGTAACTGGCTACCAACGAAACAAATTCATCGACTAGGATTATAAATGACTCGTGTGAGTATGCTGATTGCATTCCAAATTGAATGTATAAACTCTGCAACAACATGTACTTGCTGTCTTTCTAGCAGCAATTTGTCTTAATAAAAGTTTGTAGTAATGGAATAAATTTTCCCTGTAAATTAAACCTGTCATAATTGGCCAAACTTCCTTAAATAATCAGGTTTGATGTTATTTTCTCTTTCTCATTTCCCATTTTCTTTGGAGCAAGAATTTAGATGACACATAGAAAGAGGATAACCCAAGGGAGATATCAGGTAAATGAAAACTCGGTTGAATGATCAAGCAAAGAAACCGGAGATCAGTTTGGGCATCACAACAATAGTATTGCAGAGAAAATTCAAATTTACCGAAAGAAAGGCCATTACTTTAGTTACTGTTCGTGACTATGTGTCGTTCCAAAACCATAAGATGGCGTCGAATGACCAGGCCTTTCTCGCAACCGATGCAGTCCAGCCAATACGTTTGCTGTGTTATTGTTTGTTTCTTTTAGTACGCAAAAATATACTGCGTGTGTACATTTTTTCAGTCTTGATTTCACTGCTAAACGAGTGAGTCATAAAACAGGAATATTTTTTTTTGTTTTCTTCGCGGTTTGAATAGCGTGTCATCACTAATAGCAACGTAAACAATAGTTGCAGCTTATGGAAACTCAATTATTTCTCAATTTCTTTTATTTTTTTATTTAAACGATCCAATATTATAAACGGATGTATTTCACTAATAGTTGAAACATCGAAAATTGTTAATTTTCAATGCCTATCTTTCATTATAAGGGTATATGTTTTGAACCTACCTAAATGTTCGTCCGCCAAAAATCTACCAATTTGGTAAAATAACATTTCTGAGGTTCCATTTTAAACTTTCGCACTTTGCATAGGGTTTCATTTAAAAGAATTTCCAAAGTTTTTCTCACTGGTTATCCTGGTTATTTCATATAGACCTTGCATATCGTAGTTATTTTTAAAATAACTTTTAATTCTCTTTATTTTGGCTTATGATTGGCGGGTTTAATTTGAGTTTTTGTGTATACAGCTTGGCCTTACTTCAGATGTGCACTTCTCAAAAGACTCTTAGTTTCACTTGGCAAGTTTTACTTCCTGGACTTCAAAGGTAATATGGAAAAAAATGAGTCGAAAACTTTTGTTACATTTTATATATTTTGTAATTCATTTGTTGCACTTTCTGAAGCAAGTAATGTCTAATTTAGCAGAATTAATTATTTTTTATTTCAATAACTACTAATGTTAGTGTACTTTGGACTAGTTCTGGCTCATTTTTTGAGCACATGGGAGCAACCATTTTATCAGTCATCTGCTTTAGTGCAGAGTTTCCATAATTACCACATGTAAAGAAATTTCAGTCACAATACATAAAAGTAGCATTGCGGTATGCCAACATTTCTCTCCATTGTGCTGATGCAAACAACTTCATCTTATACGGGTCCCTTCCTCTGAAGTACATAATAACTGTAGAACGGTACCTGAGAGTTGGAGCTATTCGACTTGCATCGGAAAAAGACGAGGATGTTCTGAATGCAGAGACCAACCCCTGAATCGGAACTCGGCCTTTCCCATCAAGTGTCTAGCATGTGTTCGACATCAGAAACACGCAAAGCAAATAATATCGGGGTAATTATAAATTTTAACGATTCTACTTTGACTCTTAATGAATATACTAAAAATCGAACTTTTGTTTTTTGACTTTTTAAATTCTGGAATCCAAATTTTACTTTCACTTTCATTATGCACCGTGACTAGAGTATCTAATCATTTACGAATATCAATTTATATCTCGTTTACAAAGCCACTGGTAAGTTTTCAAGAACATGGCCACCGAACCCATTCGCATGTAAATAACATAAAATATCAAAAGGACGTGATCCATACAAATGTTGCATAGGTCACACCATCTGTCATTTGTTGATAGTACGTGTACTTCCTCTGTTTTAGGACAAGGAAAGACCTTGTATATATATATATATATATATATATATATATATATATATATATATATAGATAGATAACTCTCTGTGTGTATTTGTGTGCGTGTGTTTTCGAGTCAACAAAGACCTTGTCTTGCATTACAAGAAAAAGAGCACAATATACTAATATGTTGCGTGAACAGACATAAGTCATTGGCGAGTCCTGACCAGAAAAGCCAGTACCACCTTCGAGGCTGACCGCCGCCAGCGTCTTGCTGCAGCTCGTGAGAGACGTCACAGAGCTGCGTCCCAGCCACTCCCAACCACCGGTGTCCCATGCCCCACCTGCAACTGCCTGTGTGCATCGGAATTTGGACTCCGGAGCCACATGCGCGTTCATCGTCGATGAGACCGCACAACATGTCTTCCTCGGCTGCGAGAGACTACCAAGAAAGAGTAAACATCATTGCAATCAGCATAATGCACTTGTAGATCGGAATCTAAGCATTTCCTGTACAACATGATGTAGACCGTGCATTGTAGACACCGATATATGGCAGTATATCAAAGTCTGTGCTGTTCACAGCTGAACGCACCTTGTACACAAGCAAACATGGCATACTAAAGCAACGAAAAACACATCTTTCTCAAGTACCAAAGCTCCCTGCGAATAGCGATGTATGATCTCCTATGTTCCAGTTTCAACATATACATAATATTAGTCTACATGTCAACTTACGCCAAGGTTGTTGTCGTACATACTGTAAAATGAATATGCAGAGCAACTAACCGTGATTTCTACACAACTAATCTCACAATCGGTACGAGCGAGGGCTAGTAGATACCAGACAATGGTTTCTTCCACCTTATGAGGCACCTGACTCTTGACATCCAGTTCGTGGAAATTTTAATATAAGTTATAATATAACGATACGTATTCATTCATATGGGTACTGTTAGACAGTCTTTTGACAGGATGTACGCTATTTTCCCATCCTCTTAAGCGTCATTTATGTCTGTTCGTCCTTGACCCTCCCGAATCTTTATATATTGGGTATTCTCCACCCCACCCCCAAACAAAACAAACAAAGACGAAAGAATTTTCAAAACATAACTTTGAAATAAGGTTTGTATTTGTTATCGTTTTTGTTATGATACACATAAACAGTTGTTATTGATTGTTAATGGTATGCGTTGGGCATGAAAGCGTGTTAGCACATGTTGCATAATTGAATTACATCAGATTTGTAACAGTGCTACAGATTTAGAATGGCAACACCTGCCATAAATTCCATATGTCATGCTAGTCAAATAATACTATTTTTATTACCAGGATCAGTGTATTTCCAAACCAGTGCCTGCATCATAGGGTCCGTCCCAACCTTCTACAATCAATTGTTTTGATAACCCAGACACCCTTCTTTTCTTAACTATGTATGTAATGACTTATGTCTGTTCACGCAACATATTAGTATATTGTGCTCTTTTTCTTGTAATGCAAGACAAGGTCTTTGTTGACTCGAAAACACACGCACACAAATACACACAGAGAGTTATATATATATATATATATATATATATATATATATATATATATATATATATATATATATAGGTGTAAGCCGATTTATAATTAATTTTTGTAGATATCATTCTTTCAGTTTCATTTAAGCAATTTTAAGTCTGTTAATAATTCATAATTTTTTCTCGAGTTATTTATATTTTATGTCTTGCTGAACTTCTGCTTTCCTTCTAAAAATTATTTTATTTATATGCATTTAAGATATTATAGTGAAGTTATTTTCCCTTCGTTTCTCCTGTCGCCATCTCCTCTGCTGTTCCGTCTGTCTCTTCCGAATCTGCGACAGCCAAATCAGAATCCTTTCCTGGTGAACTTTGTGTCTGTTTTTCTTCCTTTTCTCATTCTGAGTATTCTCCCTACTTTCTTTGTATTCGGCCGGGGGGTGGGGGGTGGGGATAAGAGAGTAAGATTGTCCGCCTTTCTATGTTTCGCATTTTTTTAAAGGAGTTTTCACCTCCCGCTGGTTTCTGTTATCTGTGTGTGTGTGTGTGTGTGTGTGTGAGAGAGAGAGAGAGAGAGAGAGAGAGAGAGAGAGAGAGAGAGATTTGGACTTTTAACGTAGCTTTAACAATTTTTCAGTCATATTGCTATGATGTCTGCAGTGTGGCAGTTAATAGTGATGTCTAGCACTGGGGTATCATGCCACAGACATGTAGCATCTTGTCCCACCCAGTCACATTATCCTGACACCAGGCCGACCAGTCCTAACACTAACCTCATAATGCTGAGCGCCTAGCGAGGCATCTGTTAGTACCATTTTTATAAGTTTTTAGTATGATTCGGCCGGGGTTCGAACCCGCGACCTCCCGTATCCGAGGCGGACGCTCTAACCAACTAGGCTACCGGAGCGGTCCCTTCTGTTCTGTGTCACTTCTGTTTGATTTTGATTTACTTCACTTCGAGTCTTCGGTTTCTTGTCCAATTCTCGTTGTTTCCTCTGTTTCACCATATGAGCCTTTAGTTAATTTGTATCTTGTGGGGAAAAAAAACTTGCTTAGTTCTCTCTCGTCTCCATTTCACCTTTTCTTGTCATTCCGTTTCTTATACTTTAAAAAAAGGTTTTTAATTTTCTGTAGACGGAGAGGTAGTTTAGAAAAAAAACCGCCAGGAACCGACAAAGCTCATACTGATTTTGGATTAAAGTTGTGTATCGGCAGTTACTCGAATGTAAAAAGAGTTTATAATGCGCACTTTCGCGTACTATTCAATTGAAACAATGACTTTAAATTTTGACCTTTAAGTCTTAAAACCAATAGGTTTGTTTTTCTACTCAAAGTGTAAGCTAGCTACTAACTTTGGTGAAGGTACATGTTCGAGAACTTTGAGTTTTGTACAGAACCATTTTTCACTTTTAGGCTAGAGTGACCTTGACCATTGACCTGATGGCCCCAACATCCGTTGGTGCCTTGTCTCAGATTCAAAACATTCACAACGGTTGTGGCATGGGACTATATTGGGGAAACCGTTTTCCATCTTTGAGTCCCTCTCACTCTGATCCTTGACCTTTTCACCCTAAAATCAATTGGTGTTTTCCTCCTATCAGATACAATCCACCAACAAAGGTAAGTCAAGAAATGAAGTACTGAACTTATGTAGTTAAGTGGAAATCGTTTTTCCTTCTTTTAGTCAC
Source organism: Megalonaias nervosa (assembly GCA_016617855.1). Classification (NCBI taxonomy): domain Eukaryota; kingdom Metazoa; phylum Mollusca; class Bivalvia; order Unionida; family Unionidae; genus Megalonaias; species Megalonaias nervosa. The sequence goes on along the minus strand of JAECUM010012485.1, from coordinate 25,545 downwards.
GTGACCCTGACCTTTGATCTTTTGATACGAAAGGAATAGGTATCTTCTTTGTTTCATGTTTTGGTAAAGTATGGTAAATGTAGGTTATAAATAACTCAAGATATTGCGCTGAATACATTTTTCTTCTTCGAGTCACTGTGACCATCTTATCTCAGATGCAAACCATTTACAACGTCTGGTCAAGGTAGCTGTATAAAGTCAAGTTATTGTGTGGAAACAGATTTCCATCTATCGATATCTGGCCTTAACCTCTGAGCATGAAATTGATACTTCTTTTCCCTGACCCAAATGCATGCCACGTACAAAGTTTGGCAATAGTATATGGTGGAGAATTCAATTTATTATGTGTGAACGAAAAGGGAATAAACATAACAAACGTAGGGATGGGTAACTGAAAGAGCACACTAGAGAACTGATAAAACAGACGAACATTTAGATAGTATTAAAAAACCGCACATAAACATTTTGTCATCTTTTATGTTATGGATGGAACATAGACAAGCATTAATCTATACCCTAAAAACTTTCCTTCTAGCCTTCGGTAGTCAAAATCTCTGGCATTACATGTGGAGTGATGAGAGAAACTCGTCAGGTGTACTTTTGGAATTATATCTCACCTTCGCATGCGCACACGAGTGTGATGTACAGTTTAGGCAAAGACAGCTTCTGGCGATTTAACTAAAGAAAATGTGTCAAAATTATGTTATTGTTGTTCTTTTGGGTTTAACTCCATTTGTCAGCGCATGATAGGCTATCCGTGACGGTTAGTACAACTGGTGGAGGAAGAACCCGGGAAAATCCCGGTAAAAACCACCGACCCACAGGAAGCTAATGGCAAACTTTCTCACATATCCACATTGGCCGAGCACGAGTCTCGAACCATCACGGACAGATTTAAGATGGCAAGTGAAGGGTAAAAGCGAGCGCTTTAGACCACTAGGCCCCCCGGGCCCCACCAGCCAAAATGAGGCATCATATGATTATACACAATTGGTACATGGATTTATTATATACCCTACCCCCTCAAATCATTACAGAACTCGTGATAACGGCGACTCTTCGTGCGGCTGGTTTTAAAACTTGCACTAGATATACAGCTGATACAGATTTCTCGTTATCAAATATAACATCAGTTATAACGGTCACATAACAGTTCCGCCCATTTTAGACGCAATGTGAGTAGATGGATGGATCAAAGTAAATGAAAAACAAAAACATAAAAGGCGGTATCAGATTATGAAATAATTGCTTAGGGTGTATAAAAAATCCTCAACGACTCTTTGTTCTTCCGCTATCAAGTTCACTGCGATACAAGCACTAACAATCTGTATTGATCAATCCCAGAAAGTTTATATTCACCCAGTTTGTAGGTGATTATTATTTATACTGAGATTGATAAATCCTCGTATCAACGAAACCAAAAGTCAATATTTTTTTTATCCGCTGATTTTGACTTTCCTACAGTTTTTCTTTTCTTTTTTTTTTCTTTTTTTTTTTTTTTGCTTTGTATTGTAACATAGATTTTTACATCAAACAAAAGAGGGTAATAAAATTTTAACAAACAGCAGGCTTTGTTTTTACTTATTTTATACGAAGCTGGTTGGAATTTAAATTATTGTAACCATTATAATGCATATAGAAACATAAATGCATGTACCGTATTTATTTTTCTGATACTGCTTACGGACATTTTGGTGCGAAAATAATGTTTTCACGCCATGTACTTTTCGGACGTTGCAAAGAAATTTATATATGTATTGATGTCTTCGGACACATCTGTCAAATGTTCAAGAATAACAAGACAAGACAGACAGATTCATACCACGTTTGGAAGGTGGGGGATGGTCTGCTTATCATCGGAAATGGTCTCGACATGTCAGAACTGTCGAAAAATGGGACAACCACGTTCACTATTCACTGGATTGCTGACACTCCCATAACCAGTATATCCCCTAGGGGTGAAAGACTTAGAGTCAAATTTCCCCTTGGTGTCAGAATTGGCGATCAGACTGAGTAAAATATAAACTTGGTATCAAAACTGGAAGTCAGATTAAAATTTTGGGGGTCCCTGAAGCACAGATGAGGATAATAGGAAACACTGCATAACATTGTTTGAAACTATATTACTCACATGTAGTGAAAAGATCCAAGTGACAAAAACATTTGAAGAATATGCCATCCTTCATTAAAAGGGCAAACCTTAAAGACAAATCTTTCATCCCAGAAAGTTTGTTTAAAACTTATTTTGTGGATAATAAAAAATATCTACACCAGGTCACGTGCCGGTCGCATATACTAGAATCTGTTGCAGTGGATAACAACGTATTTAAAAAAAAAACGGATCATTATTTCATCCATTTTACATATTATTATAAATTGATAAATAATGTAATTTAGTTTACTATTATAGTTTTATAAGTTTAGGTTCCAGATCGCACAAACCTTCTACCCCCACCCCAAACTATCACAATATAATACTGATTTCACTGTCCTGAAAATGACCGTGAAGGTTCGTTCTGTAAGATATTTTCTTTTCGTATTAAACAAATTTTGATTTATAGTTATGCAAATGGTCATGGGCGGAAGATAACTGTAGGAGATTAAAACATGGAGAAATATTTTTAAAAAATATACTTTGCATTGTCTTGTGGACAGAATAAACTAGACAAAAGCTAAGCAAGTAGCGTCTGTTTAAATTCATTACAGCGTGATTACTTTACTGTGTGACTTTAGGCATAGCCTAATATTGCATTTGTGGGTTTGGTTGTTCGGGCTTGGATTTTTCATTCATTCGCTGTTTTCGGACACTGGATAAAATTTTTGTTTTTGACAGAATAAAGTAAATTTGTTTTTGCTGTCCAAAAAGAAAAACATTCAGAAAATGCGTTGACACAATAAATATAAATACACAGAAAAACAGCAAATGCTCATAGTTTTCTTTCTTTTTCCCTATATAATTTCACTGCTAAAACTTTCATTTCAAAATAAAGTTAAATAACAGACGGAAGGAGGGGCTGAAAAATATGCAGACAGATGAACGGACGTACGCGTAGACTCATGGGAGACAACCCATTCCGTCACGTATAAGAATGTGAGATGCACACTCAGGCATGACTACTTACTTTATACATGATCACATGTTGGTGATCACGGATGTACAGTATATAATTTACTGACATCACCTCACATTCAAGGTGCAGTGACATCAGATACTCAGAAGAAAAAAAAACACGATCCGGGGAGCCTTAGTAAAACGAAAAACCATCTAATAATACTTCTTGAACAACTGACATAAAATAAATAATGATTCAATGATTTTATCCAAGTACTTACTGAAGTCACTGCATTCAGTATATGCTCCATGGGGTCAGCAGTACTGTTGACAGTCAGATTTCCGGCCAATGAAGTATCTAAACAAATATATATATAAACTTGTTAAACATAGGAAGGATAAATAAATTTGAGTAATATGCACGGCAAATTACTTGACAATCCGAGACTGAGATTTATCATCTACACACCATACATATCAAATGCTATAATTATTATAAACTGAGGGAACCCGCGGTATTTTGCACTGAAAAAAAACAAAAAAAAAAAAAAACAAAACAACAACAACAACAAAACGAGGATAAAACAGCAAAGCTTTCGACAGCGTTTCAAGCTTCCTGCAGAAATTGTATTCTCTTGTCATTTCTTAAACCCATCTTACGTCCGGTGTATTATCTTATGGTGCTGTCCAACCAGCCAGGAACATGTGCTTGTCCGTGCCGTAACTTCTGTAAAGGCCGGACAAGCAAAATGTTCCTAAAACTCTGCCCAGGTATATATATCATCATGACTATATATTTAAGGTCTCAAAATTAAGGTAGCCCGGGCCCGGCTGCTTCCAAGTAGCTACCAAAAAAAAAAAAAAAAAAAAAAAAAAAAAAAAAAAAAAAAAAAAAAATTAATTATGTGACTTGTATCCTGTTCTAGATTATAAACTTTTTGGAAATGAAAGATATGTCAATGAAGCTATATTTCATGTACAAACTGTGTAGCGTATCGTAACCGTGACTCCTGCTACATAATCAAGGTCACAACAAGGGAAATAAATTATCGCCCGCTATGCATTTGCGTGTATAATTTTAAAACCAAAGAAAATATTTTAATGAAGTTTAAACCTGTAATATATCTTGACTTCACGAAGTCTAGATTTTTGAGTCACAGCACCTTTCAAAATGTCAAAGTGGCAACAAGGGATAATGTGAGTCAGTGGCATGTTTAAGTATCCAAGCTGTCACTTTTTAAATCTATAGACATAGTGATTAAGCTTTAACTAGATCCACACCTAACTAGATCTACGCCTTATCATAAAATAGTCAAATTCCCCGTTCAAAGGTCAAGATCAACTGCAGGGAACAAGGTCAGGAAACGGGCGCAGCATGTACCGTTTCTAGTACCCTTGTTAATGCAAGTTTGCTCCATTAGGTTCTTGTGTACAGCACCCACCAAATTACAACCCATGCAGACCTGGACAAAAGTAATTACGTATTATGCCTGCAGATCAGTTTTTTCTGCACATTACCTACTCATGCAGACCCTGGACATCTGTAATCACTTATTGTGCTAGCAGATCGGGTTCTTGTGTATCGCACTCACCCAATTAAAACCCATATAAACCCTTGGAGATCTGAAATCACGTAATGTGCCAGCATACCAGGTTCTAAGTTGCTCGTTACACTAAAGATTTACTGAAACTGCAGAGACCCTCATCTGCCAGCACTTTGAACAGCCACTGATCTGGTCCCAGTATTACTAAACATCTGGATTTTTTTATTACTTGTGCACAACAATTATTTTTTCACTACATTTTCAGAAAGTATAAACGATTAAAAATCAGTCAAAATAATACATTATACCAATTTAATGAAGATTCTTGTTACATCCATTTTTTAAGATCAACATGTTTCCTAAGTGTACAAGTTAAAAGCTAGTAAGTTATTTTGAACTCTTCTAATAGCTCTATCTCGGACTGAAATAGCAGTATTGTTAATCGTCTCTTAGGCAAGATAATTTTAAATCTCATTTTGAGGCAAGCTGTTCAGATCGTTAGCGAGACTGGTGTCTCGATCTATGATGTGAAGCTGATGAAAAGTGTATATATCCCTAACCCAAGTCTGTACATCAGAAGTTCTGTTTGACACTATTTAGTGGGGGGGGGGGGCCGAGTGGTCGAAAGTACTCACTGTTACTGATCACTGCCATCTCACCTCTGTCTGCGTGGGTTCGAGTCTCGGGTACGTGAGGAAGCTTCCCAGTAGCTTCTCGTGGGTCGGTGGTTCTTTCTGGGGTTTTTCTGGGTTCTTCCTCCACCCCATTTATACTGGCCGCCATGTATAGCCTATCCTGTACTAAAAAATGGCGTTCAACCCAATACAACAACAACAACACTACTTAGAGTGCCATTATTTAACTTCAAGGAGACCAAACTGAATACCGCCTGTCATCGGCATAATTATGAGAATCTGAGTGATGCCAAATCATATCAAAAGTCAAGGGACAAAAGCATCTCGTACAAGATCAAACTTTTTAAGATCAAAACAGTAGACAGACTGGAATGTTGACTTCAGACAGACTGGTATATTGATTCAAATGCATCTGAACATTCTATACTGCAGGTATTACATTCTTCTTTTCTCCTCTTTTTGTAAAATTTCTCACTTCTGAAGCGATGGAAGAACGTGAGATGGTTGCATAATTAGCCCAATACATACAAGATGTGGAATATTCAATCATTTTTGGGAGGTTAGGCGCCAGAAGAAAAAAAAAATTAAATAACTACAGCTCATTAACACGTGAAAGATGATGATGATGATGATGATGATGTGTGGTTACTGGTTATAGCAATGAATTTAAAGAACAAGATCGGGCTTGATGAGGATTCGCCCCTGATAAGGTCTTAAATTAGGCATGTTAATATCACGTATATTCTATATATTTATAGCTCTCTTTACGCACGCTCGAAATCACCTGTGATAAGTGAAAGGTGGAATATGACACTTTTGCAAAATATGACAGTTTGAGAGAGAGAGAGAGAGAGAGAGAGAGATGGTTCTACACACTGATCACATGTTCAAACCACAAGCTAATATAAAAAACATCAGGTGCGGTAAACTTTGGTGCATGTTCTTACAATCACTATATATCTGTATGAAACTGCATTTTACACTCTGGTGAAAAAGTCTTACTTATAAAGCGCATTTTAAACTTTGATGAGAAAGTCTTACGTATAAAGCGTATTTTATGCTTTGAGTGTGTGTGTGTGTGTGTGTGTGTTATTTAGATTTTTAACGTAGCTTTGACAATTTTTCAGTCACATCGCTACAATGTCTGCAGTATGACAGTTTATAGTGATGTTATGCACTAAACCATCATGTCCCAGCCAGTCACATTATCCTGACACCAGGCCGACTAATCCTAAAACTAACCTCTTAATACTGAGCACCCAGTGAGGCAGCTGCAAGTACCATTTGTATAAGTCTTTGGTATGACTCGGCCAGAGTTCGAACCCTAGACCTCCCACATCCGAGGCGGAGGCTCTAACCACTTAGACCACCTGAGCAGTACAATTTTACACTTTGATAAAAATAAAGTTTTACGCATTAGAGCGCATTTTACATTTTGGTGAAAAAGTCTTACTATAAACCACAAATAATACCTCCCTAATTTATTTTTAAAATTTTGTCTCTTATTATGCGAGTCTTTGGAGACAAATTTTGATCTTTGGTCATTTTTGTTGAAAAGTCGGAAAAGCTCCAATAAATGTCAAAAGTTAAACAAAATCACTTGGTTCATGATCTATTTTGGACTAAATCGTAATGCAACCTTACTTTTTCAGTTTACTTCGAAAATTTCAAGATACTAACAAGATAATATCTTAAAAGATTTTGTTTTCTCACCATGCAATGTTTGAATTTAAACTCTATCCATACTCACCATGCAATGTTTGGATTTAAACCCTATCCATACGGGTATAAATACCCAATACGAGCCCGTTGTCCTTTGATTGGGGTGACAATTAGTCAATGGCAACATGTTGATAATTACAATTGGGATCTGATTCAAGGTAATTATTGCTAAACTCACGAAAAGAAATGTCTTCATCTGAACTGTTGCAAAATATATGACTGATAGACTATGACTATTTATTTCTTCAAATCAACTACTCAGCAACGGATGGCAACTGTCCATCAATTATCACACTTCAGAGATTCCGACAGACTGCTCGCCAATTAAGCCAGCTATATCATTGTTTGGCCGACTGGACAAGAGCTTGTCTGACTGAGCAGCACCGACGTTCTTTGCACTAAATAACATACACACGTCGAAGTTTTCAAACTTTAGTGATTTTCATACAGATATTATCATATAGTTATAAATACTATATATATATATATATATATATATATATATATATATATATATATATATATATATATATATATATAATATTGGCTCTTTGATGGCTGGAGAACTATCCTGGCTAGTAGCACAATATGTAAGTACATACAGTTTTTACATTATGCAAATTGTAATTTGCTTTCAAAGGGATTGAATTTAAAATGTTTCTTTCGAGGTTTCTACATTTTTATCCTGGCGGTTGCATCTCAAATACCGAAAGCTATAATACAGTGTACGAATAGACTGAAGCACATGCCAAGTCTGCATAAATATTATTCGTAATCACTCTGAAACCGAAGCCGTGTGACATCAATGAAGAGACGGTCTGCTTCGCACGACCTTCTGTAATAGTGTATTTAAGTATTGTAATTACATGATTTAAAAAACAAATATGTATGATACAGTAATAGCTTTCTCATGGTATAATATCCAGTACCAATCCTTAATGCTGCCATGTTTACGACGATACTTTCCCCATGCAAATACCAAATCAGGCACACACTTTTCGCCATTTAAATTACATAAGAACCCCCACACCTTCATTATTTTTGTTATAGGTTAATGATTATATGCGGAATCGACGCTCATATTAATTATTTTAAAAACATTCATAAATATATTTATGCATCTGTGTGTATATTTAGCATTTCGCAATCTCGTGATAAACACTGGTTTGTAATTTCTTTCAAAACCTTGTTGTACATTTGCAATAACAGCTTTCGTTATATTGACTGGATAATGATGGCTGTAGACTCCCTAAGGTACGTTATGGGAATAACGAATGATTAGACACCCACCAGCCCAGCCCTTGTTTATACTATTAGTACAAATTTACTATTAGTACAAATGGACCCGTATTTGCTAAACACACGCAAACATACACGTAAACACACAAAGTTAAGGCGACCCTCTGATCTTAAGATAAGAAGAAAGCGTTCAAATATTCCAGTTTTAGAACTGCATAGTGGCGAAATCAAAATTTAAACAATTAGCGCCCCCCCCCCCAAATCCCACAATGTAACAACTTGTATGTTTGTTTAAAATGCAAGTTTTGAATGACAACAACTGATAATAAGAACCGCATTGTAAAATCAAAGATGTATGGCGTACTATACAACACGTATATGATGATGATATTATAATTACATAACTATTATTATTATTATTTCGTAATATAAAAATGACTTTTGCTTGTATCGAGTGAATAACGGATATATTTCATCGAGTGGGTGAAAAGCTCGGTATGTTCACGAGTGACGAGGCCACGATTTTTTCACCTACGAGATGAGGTCGTTTACTCGTGGTCATAATGTTATCAATGTCTGCTGCCCGCACTGAAAAAAATATTTTCATTATTCACTACAGTGAGTTATCGAAACTATTTCTCTTGGAAAATCCACCTATTCAAGGACTAGCTTAAGATCAATGGGCAAAATTCTAAGTAATACTGGAAATTCTTGTGTTAATCATATTATAAAGTTTAAAGCTGATTTAATAACAAAATGTTTGAAAGACAAGAGTTACCACACACAAAGTGATGTACTGTACATAGTTACCACAGTATTTGGTCTCCTATACCTAGCTACCCCACATAGAGTGTGAATTATACAGTTACCACACACAAAGTGGTGTAATATACATAGTTACCACACACAGGGGTGTACTATATATTTACCAGACAAAGTGGTGTATACATAATTACCACATACAAAGTGGTGTATTATACATTGTTACCACACAAAGTGATGTACTGTACATAGTTACCACAGCGTTTGGTCTACTATACCTGGTTACCCCACATAGAGTGTGAATTATACATAGCTACCACACACAAAGTGGTGTAACATAAATACTAGTTACATTAGCTATAAACTAATATACAACAACTTAAACTCCTTGATCGAAACCCTTGAAGGCAGACCCGAATATCTTTCATTCAATGGGTTAGGAGATTTAGCTAATTACCACCAAAATGTGACTTCCACGAAGATACGCAGGCGCAAGTTTAATTTAATAGGATCCCACGGCAACATAATTTATCGGTGTGACAGTGAACCATAATACCAATAAAACAATCTTCGCTTTGCAACATTGTTTAAATTACTATATTTCCATAAAGTTCGGTTGACTACCTCTGACACTTATTTTCATTAAAAAGTTTCGCTTGTGTACATGTTCAGTAATAAACAGTTTCAAACTACCCCGACACCCAAATCTGTGTTGATACTGATGGACGATATGTGTGTCTGGTGTCATCTGTTCATTAAAATGTGCAATTTCGCTACATGCAAATCTGTCCGGAACAAACATGCGTACACTTCAGACACATACCGGTAATTAGTAACAGCCATATCTAGCACGAAATTTAAAATGGCCACAGGATTGAGGGTTGTGGTATTCCTCGTGGATTTACAAGTTGCTAAACAAAGGATTTGTTCCGGAAATATAATGTACATGTCACCAAAAGAACCTTTCAGCCGACGGTAGCTCCACGGCCGCCAAAAGCACCGGTAAGTCTATAAAATGTACACCGATACGTGAAGCCAAAATATTTTGCACATTTTTGCTGGTTTTAATGAATAGGAGATATCAGCCCCTAAACTGCCAATCAATATCATCACGGATGAGGGGCTGATTTATCGGCCGAAGTAATGATTTGCGTGTCAAACTCTTGCAAGAATCGCCGTAAAAAGAACAGAGTGTTCTGAATTATTTTCTTCACAAATAAGACGTGCAACTGTACTGTACGATAGTAACAGTCGGGTACCAAATAAAGAGAGTAATGCTCTTTATGTCGATTATATATTTAGACAAAATAAGAAAAGAGCCACAAAAAAGAACCAGTTCAAGATTATAGTATTTGCAATACACGTACGTTTATGATTCATTCATATCACACGAGCCATCTGACAAGCAGCATTGTTAAACTCCCCAGTTGTAGCCCAGAAAGTAATTAAAAGCGGAAGTTTGATAATTAATTGATCATGTTAGATTACTCATGTGAATGGTATAAATTTATATTACACAAAGCAATCTAAACTGGAGCGTCGTATTTTAACATCCCCAATCGTAAGCCAGCAAAACAAGCGGAAGTTTGAAAATTTAATGATAATTATCCGTTGTTGTTGCTGTGGGGCTTAACGCCATTTTTCAGCACACGATAGGCTATACATGGCGGCCAGTATTAATGGTGGAGGAAGAAACCAGGAAATCCCCGGAAAGAACCACCGACCCACGAGAAGCTACTGGCAAGCTTTCTCACATGATAATTATCCGTAAATACCGAGTTAAATTTATTGCTAACTTGAATAATAATGTGGGAAAATAGCGACTGATTTTCGGGAAGATGGGACACTAGACCGCCAGTCCGACACTGCTTTGTATTCATCTGTCGCTGTTGTCGTATGTCTGTCCTTGACAATATGCCTGCATAGCTCTCTACATGTAATGTGAGGTTGTGGTAACTTGTATGATGTACACACCTGTTGCTTGAGATTGCTCTCACCAGAGACTTTGTGTTAAGCGTTGTAGATAGGATCACAGTATATCGCCGGCAGTTGTTGTTTTAAATAATTAATTTTGTAGCTGGGGTCATCAGGGACTTTGGAGTCATTTTCTTGGCTTGGATTATAATTGAGTAATTTATACTCACTTGTAAGTCGAGTCCAACGTCAAACAACATAAATCCTGATTTGCCGTTGCATAATGCGCTTGCAGAACATGGTCTATATCTTTGGCACAGACCCAAATCTGACAGCGCATTATGCAAAGGCAGATCTGGGTCTGTGCAGTTTGCAGATGGACTAAACTCATAAGAGAGCATATACGGTATACAATTTCTTCTATGGTGTTGAGAGGATGAACCAGGGTCAGAAAGATAGAAATTCAAGTGGCTGACAGGTCAGTATATTTGGAATGTGGGACCATACATCAAGCTGGTCAGTAATGTTCACTTGTGTAATCAATATGAAATCTAACTTGACTCTCCCAGCTGCCTAAGCTCCCAGGAGAAAGGATGCAGGTGCGCCTTATTATCATAATCTCCCATCTGCCTCAACTCCAAGGAGATAAGCTGTAGGTGTACTTAACTGTTATAATCTATGATGGAATTTAATATAAATTTAAAAATATTTTGTTTTCCTCTCTCACTCCACTTACACTCACACCTACATTACAGCAAAAAATATAACATATAAATCCAGTGAACGACAACTCAAACTAGCACTATCTTTGTAAGCACATTTCTATTATCTAGATGTAACAGTGTAGGAAGAAATCCTGCACCCCCACCCCTCGCCGCTAAACGCAATTCTGGGCCCCCTCCAATAAAAAAAAAGTTCAATGATGGGAATGTGGGCCCCCAATAGGCTTGCCCCACCCCACCGCCCACTTGCGGGGATGTAGGTTACTGTGCCACTGAGATAAGAGTCTGTCATTGCTTTAACCTAATAGTTCACTATTCGCATCAATCTGATCGTGATTACGATCATCTGGAAAATGGGGCAGATGGCCCATATAATGCATATAATGGTCATCTGATACCCACTCCTAGGAGTTTACTTCAAATTGTACTTGACATCTGGGCATTTAGATGACTTGCACTGTCACAAAAACAAAATCAATCCTTGATGCAAGCTTCTGTATGGGGAAAACTATAAACGCTGTGACTTTGTTTTTGGAGCTGCATGTGTTTTCAAATTCACATCTAACAACTCAGATGCTAATTTCAGTAATGAGTGTTCCAAAAGTCAAGTCTTAAAAGGACTGAAATTCCATCAATAGGACACAAAAGTCAAGTCTTAAAAGGACTGAAATTCCACCAATAGGACACAAAAGTCAAGTCTTAAAAGGACTGAAATTCCACCAATAGGACACAAAAGTCAAGTCTTAAAAGGACTGAAATTCCATCAATAGGACACAAAAGTCAAGTCTTAAAAGGACTGAAATTCCATCAATAGGACACAAAAGTCAAGTCTTAAAAGGACTGAAATTCCATCAATAGGACACATCTGCATTTTTTTTTCAGTCACAAATAAAACAAGATTTCTTTATAGATTCTTTTTTTTCTAAAATTTACTTTTCATTATCAACCAGTCTTGACCCTCTAAAATTTACTTTTCATTATCAACCAGTCTTGACCTTCCAAACAACCAATATATCCTCAATATTTATGTTCACCCATTTCTAGCATGATTTCCATTTTTCCATCTAATTGGTGCAGTGAGTCCTGAAATTCCTATTACATGGAAAACTGTCCTTCTCAGCAATGCTTAAATTTCTTTCCTGGTACTAGGTCTCTCCTTATCCCATATTACGTTCATGTCATGTCATTGTTAAAACTGTAAATGGATACGAACAACTGCAACTATAAATCTGCAAAGTCTTCAAATTTTTCAGGACTAGACTATTAACATAATTCAATTACAATGTGCATCAAATCCTCTGGCACAAGACTGTACAAAAATTAATATTATTTCTCTTTGCTACTTGGTCACATTGAGTATCATGACATTATCAATTGCTACTTGGTCACATTGAGCATCATGACATTATCAACTGATACATGGTCACACAGAGTATCATGACATAATGAATTACTACTTGGTCACATTGAGTATCATGACATTATCAACTGCTACTTGGTCATATTGAGTAACATGATGTTATGAATTGCTACTTGGAAACATTCAGTATCATGACATGAATTGCTACTAATTCACATTGAGTATCATGACTTGAATTGCTACTAATTCACATTGAGTATCATGACTTGAATTGCTAACTTGTCACATTGAGTATCATGACATTGTCAACTGCTACATGGTCACACAGAGTATCATGATGTTAAAAATTGCTACTAAGTGACAATGAGTATCATAATGTTATGAATTGCTACTTAGTCACATTGCATATCATGACATTATCAATTGCTACTTTGTCACATTGAGTATCATGACATTATCAACTGCTACTTGGTCATATTGAGTATCATGACATTATGAATTGTTACTTGGTCACACTGAGTATCATGACATTATCAGCTGCTACTTGGTCATATTGAGTATCATGACATTATCAATTGCGAATTGGTCATATTGAGTATCATGACATTATCAACTGCTGCATGGTCATACTGAGTATCATGAAATTATCAACTGCTACTTGGTCACCAAGAGTATCATGATATTATCAATTGTTGCTTGGTCATATTGAGTATGATGTTATTAATTGCTTACGATAACAACCATGGATTTTGCTTAGTCCCTTTCAACGCAGACATGGTGACTCAGTGGCTAGCATGCCAGACTTGCAGCTATAAGGGAACAGGTTGGAATCTTAAAATCAGATCAGCCCCAGTCAGTTGCCATGGTGTATCCCCTTGGTACGGTTCTTTACTCCAGTTGCCTTTCTATAAACTTCAAGTGTTGCTGTTCCATAAAACAACAAATAAACAAACAAACAAATAAATATGTAGTCTCCTTTGATCAGATTACATGAGACTATAACTAAAATAAACATGAAACTTGAACTAAAATAAACCATCTCCTTCGATCAGGCTACATGAGACTTCCACTACCTAACATGAATCCTTAATGTTTGGCAAACAGTATTTCCTTAAGAGTCCAGCGAGACTCTGATTTAATGAGATTAATTGTATTGTCACACATTCTGATATTGCAAATGTTTTGGGTTCAGTACTTACCAAACTTGCCCTTGGCAGTGCAGAAAGTTGAGTCAACTGTCCCTAGAGCTAGCAGGGGAGCCAAGTACTCCACTGCTGCCCCTTGAAATAAGGGCAATCTAAAAAAATAAATGGGAGGAGTCCTAGAGGCAATGTAATCACAATCTTTCAATTAATAATCACTAAAATTGATTATGCTTGAGAAAAATATGATTGTAATTAAAAAACATAAATTTTATGTGGCTCTTGTTGAAAACTCGAAAATGCTATTTTAATCAGGCTAAATAAAATCACTACTGAAAGTAAGGAAACAAAATTAGCAGTGACTCGTACTGAAAAGTAGAACATGCTCATTCAGATCATTTTCGATAAAATTATAACTGTAGGTAAGAACACAGACTGTACAGTGAATCATGCTGAAAAGTAAAAAGTGCAAATTATATGATCATGTTAGATAAATTTATAAATGTAGTATGAATATAGAATTAACAGCGACTTGTGTTCAAAATTGGAAAAGTGTTCATGGAACATGAAATGCCCAAGGAAGGTGCCTGACAACTCATCCAAATCAGAGATATGGATGGATGGACAGATCTATGGACAAACAAAAATAACACCCAATTCCTTTGACATATTTATGGTGGGGCATAATTATGAGAAATCAATAAGTGATTGGTACAGGTCTAAATGTTATGTCAGTGTGTTGACAATACAACACTCACAGAGGTCTAGATGGGATTTCAGCAGTTGGTTGGTTGATAATAATATTTAAGACAAAGTTCTAAATGTTTTTGCTGTATATGTAAATGATCTACAAGTTATGATTCTTTCTCTCTGCGCTTAATAATGTTGATTTTAAATTTCAAGGTACATAGTCTTTCTTTTGAAATCACTGTGTAAGTTAAGAGCAATTTCAAACAAAAACTGATTTACAAAAACTGAATTTTCTTAACTTTAAACGTACAATTGCGATAACCATGGAGATACACATGAAATAAACCAGTAAAAGTTAGACTTACCGAGCACCAATTGTCACCATCAACAGTGTGGTCAAACCAGTCATGAACAGGGTGGAGCTGAGAAGGCGGGCTTTGAATTCGTCATCATGGCTGGCACACACCACTTCTGCCACAAGAAGAGAAATGGCGAGCTGGTGGGCAAGGGACAACAAGGCTTGCTGGAATGATCATAAAAAATTAAATTTGTCACTTTTGCATCTGAAACTATAATCTCTTTTATCAAACATATTTTCCTTCACTGTTCTCCATGTTGATTTGGTTGGTTGGTTTCTATTGGCACTTTGAACACACTGTTGGTTATATCATGCAGAGGAACGGGCGATTGAGTTTATTTCCCAGGAACACAAAGAGGCAACTGTCCAAGATGGTTTGGGCGGGTAGCGAGTTATGAACCTGACACTCTACTAACTGAGCTACAATTTGCTCCCCTATTCTCTCTGTACATAAGGGCTTAATTTTATTTTTAGTTATCAAACTTTTTTATCCCCTGTAAAGAAAAATAGACGAATTACTGGCATATATAATACTTGTGAGAAGGTGCTGAGAGAGAGAGAGAGAGAGAGAGAGAGAGAGAGAGAATGTCTGAGTATATGTGATGTGGATTTTTAACGTAGCTTTAACATTTTTATTCATACTGGGGGTCGATAAAAATCTCACAAAAGATGTTCCAGACCCGGAGATCACAAATTCTGAGCTTGGATTTGAGCTTGAGATTTTGTATTAGCCAAATAAATGATGTTATGTTTTGTACGGGACCTACCATTTAATTCTGAGAGGGGCTGGAGGCTGGGATTTCTTTCGAGCCAAGATAAAAAAAAAAAAAAACTGGGGGGTGGGTGGGTGAAATCAAATCAAGAATACTTTAATATTTGTTTCAAGAAATTTGAGAGTCAAAATTCTGGCTTGTTTTGTTTTGCGCTTTAGTTATATTAACAGTCCCCCCACCCCCAATAAATGATCAGTCCCTTGTGTCCCGTTTAAATAGTTGGGACAAACATTTCAATCTCAAACACAAACTCACATTTCTTTAACTCCAGGCATGACTCTCTTGTAGTAAGAGATTAAAAACTATACAGAACCAGAATTTTAGTTAGTGGGATCGTTCCATTTTTTTAAACGGGTTTTAGTAATATGAGCGCAATAATAGCAATAATAACCATTCAACTAAAAGCACAAAGGAAAGACTTCCTTTTGCATTCTCCACCAACCAAAACCTGATAGACAATACTGTGGGCGCATAAGAAACTCTATGCATCAAAAGGTATTGTCAAAAGAAGCTTACCTGAAAACCGAAGAAAAGAGTTAAATGGATTGGCGGCGAGTCGCTGATCTTGTAAACCAGAGGAACATCCTCTTTATCTTGCTTCCCTTCCGTGATGTCTGCAACGGTTGATGCTTCGTCCATCGTATATCCATTTGGGACTGTCTCTATTTCAGGCTCTTTCTCTTGAGGCATGCTGGATAACCCCTTCAACTGAACTGAAAAAGGAAACATAACCACGCTAGGAGAGTGTCGCCCATACGCGATCTCACCTTTTACTCTACCACACACCTCCACATTCTTGCCACCCCCACTGCGATCACCTATGCCCCTCAAATGAACTTCTTTTGGCAGGTATATCTTTTGTTGCAATAAACACTAGGTATCGATTCATACAGAATAACTACTGTTAGTGATATCCAGATTTCAGTTAATCATCTTGCGCAACTGTTTCATATTTGGTGCCTACCTATGGCTACTTTTAGCGACTTGCGGACAATAGAAATGAAAGATACTCTCTGTGCTGTATATGGTGACTTCATGGGTGCAAATGGGCGTTATCTCACAAAGAATGAACAATATATAGCAGGAACCAGCAACGGGCATGGTCGTATAGCGTCAAACTAAATATAAGGAAGACATTGGTCCAAGCCCCAGAACCTGCTGCGTATGTTTCTCTGATTATAAAGACAAGAATGAAATGAACCAATAAGCCCACGTTAAAAGCTTTCTCTCTGCTACCTTAACCCCAAGGTCTAACATGTCTAATTGACTGTCGCAAAATTACTTTCCTTTGCACTATAGCGGGATTCCCAAGCATGAACAGATCCCATTAATACAAAGCCCAGCAACTAAATAATTTTCTTCAAACTATAATAATATTGTTCTTGTACAAGCTGCCGAGAGTTCTTGGAAAAAAAAAAAAACCTATAACGGACAAATGCAATAAACGTTGGCCAAAATATCTGTGACAGTAGGATGTTTCCAAATAAATTTCTTCCAATGCTGTTTATCTAATGTGTTATGAAAACAATTCTATCACGATTTCTCTATTTTTATTTTTATCTTCATCCATACCCGATAGCACATCAGAAATATTTACCCGATATTCAAAGGTCTCCCTGCCAGGATGCCTTCGGTCAAAGTTGGTCACGTTCTAGTAGAAATCCCTTTTTTATTTTGCTTGAGAAAGGTGTTTTCATTTTTTTTCTTCCTGTGATCACCTTTCATGGCTAATAAGCAGCATATGTGTACATTTGAAGGGCCTTAAAGCTAGAATATACCCCGACGAAATTTTCGGCCAAATTCGGCCGAGAAGTTTTTAAGAATAAATTATTAAAACCTTTTGTTTTCAATATTTAGTAACAGCAGCCATTTCTGATCAGCATCATATGTACACATTTAAAAGGCACTCAGTCTCGATTGCTTTCAATCGCATTCAAATTCTGTCGAGTGGGCTTTTTTATTATTTAGAACAAGTTATTAAAGTTTGTAATCTGTTTATAGTAACGGCAGCAATATGAAACAATGAATTGATGTAATCTGTATGAATTTCAAAACCGTTTATGCCAGGGTGCTTTCTGTCAGAATTCTTTAAATTGTGTTGTTGTTACTATTGTTGTTGTGGGTTTAACACTGTTTTTTTTTCAGCACACGATATGCAATACATGGCGGCCAGTATAAATGGTGGAGGAAGAACCCAGGAAAGTCTCGGTAAGAACCACCGACTCGCGCAAGCTTTCTCACATACCCACACTGGCCGAGCCCGAGACTCGAATCCACGCGGACAGAGGCGAGCTAGCAGTGATCAGTAAAGTCGTGCGCTTTAGACCACTCGACCTTCCGGGACTGTAGACCACGTGATCATCCGGGGCTTTAGACCACTCGGCCAACCTGGGGCCCCCATTTCTTTTAGTAACAGCAGCCATATATCATGACATATCAGCATCATTTGCATAAACTAGAAAACCATGATACCAAGATGCTGACTGCCAAAGTTGGCTCACACTGGTTTAATGGTCTTTCAGGAGAAACGGAAAATGGCAACTGCTGACGTACGCATAAAGGACGACAGAAGCAGGGCCATAAAAATCAACTCACCTGGTGAGGTGATCTTGAGGCCTGAAAGTAAATGGGTGATCTTTACCTTAAGCGCAAGTGGTCCGCGAGTGTCCCTTAATAGTATGTCTTTGCTCGACAAACTGACATCCCAAATACAAACAGAATACACCTGGGGGATTTAAGGAAATGTAAGAAAAATGAAAGAAAAAAACTGGATGAAAAAGTATTGACGATGATGCCATCACCACCGTCAGAAAAGTGACCGCTATGTCTCGATTTTTGACGAACGCGGATTAAACAAGGATAACGACTAAACGAGAATAAAGCATAAATTATACTATTCTTATTGAGTTGGTTCTTTCCGAAAGGTGCACAGTGTGATAAATCTATAATGACTAGAGCGTGATAAATCTACTGTGACTACAGTGTAATAAATCGATTATTTGGGTCCCTAGCTCTATCTAACGGTATCTGCCGAATTCGAATGGAAAAAGTGACTCGTTACCTCTTCTCCACAGGTTATGCCTTTAAGCCAGCTTGTCAGAAGTGAATAAACTATGTATGTACTGTGTGGCAAATGTAAAGTAACAGGGACACCAATGATAAGGATCGAACTATAAACACGATAATGATGCTTCCGTTCAAACGGCCGGTGCACCTGTTATACCTCCACTATTGGATTTTTGAACTTTTGAACTTTTATTGATAATGTCAGGACCCCGGGATGGGAATGTTCTACAAAATATATAACCAATGCTAGTTTACATTCAATTAAAATCAGAGCGCATGTATATTCACAGAAGAATTTCGTACGGTTACCAAATACTAATCATGCTCTGTAAAATAACATCGCCTTGGGACTACACCGGCAGAGAGCAACAGCTGCATTGTTTAAATTTTTTCTCTCAATGGTTTTGTTACAGCTATCTGCTGTCTGTCTCTATATTCCAAGTGCAATTATAATACAAAGCATGGGTAGTTCTGTAAATGTACTAAATCACTGTATAAATGTATTTTATGTATCAAGTTATCTGATACATCAAACAACAGAAAATATCAATATACATGAAGAAAAAGCCCCAAAACTCCAGCTGTCTTCCTGTATATATATATATATATATATATATATATATATATATATATATATATATATATATATATATACGCACACACACACATGCCCAATCGGAGGGGGATGCAGGACGGACATATGGCCCGGACCTCAACCCACAGGGGTCCCTCGGTTTAATATATAATACTAAATATCCTTCACTGTGTACTTATTTGTCTTTTAAATCTTTATATAGTGATTATATGGGCTTGTTTAGGCATTCGATTCATCTCCAAATTTCTATGAAGCCAGGTCCTAGGGGCCTCAAACTATATATATATATATATATATATATAACTGTATATATATATGCTCATATATATATATATACTATATATATATCGGTCTCTTACAGTGCCATTAGTTCCGGTAAGAGACTGCACATGTTGGGGATTGATAACGATAACAGCAACTGCAATAAACTGACGACGAAGAGTGGATAACTAGTTTTTCATCAGCCAATGTGCTTTTGACTCTCACCGACTCTTTCTCGAATACAATTACAAAATCGAGGCAAACAAGAGAAACATTAAACGCAAAAAAAAGTTTATTTAGGTTGACACACACAAACACACACACACACACACACACACACGGGCGCAGAGATTAACTTCATGTTCCGGCAACCTTTGGAATTCCTGGTCATCTTGTTGCGTGTGAGGAGAGTTATTGTTACATACAGGGTTCAGGTAGTGATTAGACAATGAATGCAGGGTTCAGGTTGTGATTAGACAATGAATGCATGATTCAGGTAGTGATTAGACAATGAATGCATGGTTCAGGTAGTGATTAGACAATACTGCATGGTTCAGGTAGTGATTAGACAATGAATGCGTTGTTCAGGTAGTGATCAGACAATAACTGCATGGTTCAAGTAGTGATTAGACAATGAATGCATGGTTCAGGTGGTGATTAGACAATACTGCATGGTTCAGGTAGTGATTAGACAATACTGCATGGTTCAGGTAGTGATTAGACAATAATTGCAGGGTTCATGTATTGATTAGATAATGAATACAGGGTTCAGATAGTGATATGTCCCAGCTAGAAATTTAAAATTATGTTTCATGCGTGCATGGATTGACTTGTATAAGAATATGCGAAATAATTTTCTTGTGTTTTAAGTAAAGTGCTTACATTATCCACTGAAGTAGAACAATATTTATTAACAAAAAGCATTAATACACAAAAGTACTGAGACATATGCAGCAGAGTAAAACGGTTTATAGTGCATATCTAAGTATCTGTATTATAATTTCATTTTGTTAGTGTAAATATTAATGTGCCATTAAAGCTATAACAAAACGTGGCATGTTGGGGGGGGGGGTGGGTGGAGTAAAAATGAATACCATTACATCAATAACAGGCCCAGACACTTGCAATAAAGACAAAATTAATTCAAAGAAACTTCTCTATAGTGGTCCAATGCTTGTCCAACCAACCAGATTTGCTCCGACTGACGGATTCGAACTCGCATCCTTTCGGCCGCGAGTCCGATACGCTAACTAATGATTAACGACGGGTCCCACCTCAGTTAATCGCCTCTTGAGACACGCAGCAGGGCGCACTGACCCGGAGTTAGCATTCAACATTCAAAGGCAATCAGAGGGGCCCCGGGTAGCAGAGTTGTTAAGGGCACCTTTACACATTTCTGTCCTGGTTGGTTCGACTCTCGGCTCGACCGAAGTGTATATGTGAGAAAGCTTGCCGGTAGCTTCCCATGGGTCAGTGGTTCTTCTGGGGGCCTTCCCAGGCTCTGTTTCCACCAAATATACTGGAAGCCATGTAATGCATGTCATATACTGAAAAATGGCATTAAACTTAAGAAAACCCAAACTAATCAAAGGCGATCAGAACAAATAATGCACCAGTCAATCGCCTCTGAAATTACAAGTTATATCATTCAATTTATTCAATAGTTATGAGTCGCATCAGCCAATCGCCTCCAGAGTTACAAGTTATACCATTCAATCGCCTCTACAGTTACGAGTCGCATCAGCCAATCGCCACTAGAGTCACAACTCACATCATTCAATCGCGCCCCGAGTAACAAGTCATTCAGCAGTAAAACATGGCTTAGGTCACACGTCTTAAATTTCTGCTCTTTTGGGAATCACGCCCATAAAATATGCAAAATAAGAAGATTAAAAAATTGAAACCTGGATGATTAAACAATGACATGCCATATTCATATTTCAAACATATATTTTGTTTCATAAATGTGTGTGTGTGTGTGTGTGTGTGTGTGTGTGTGTGTGTGTGTGATTTAACGTAGCTCTAACAATTTTCCAGTCACATCGCTACGATGTCTGCAGTGTGGCAGTTTATAGTGATGTCTAGTACTGGGGCATCATGTCCAACCCCGTCACATTATCCTGACACCAGGTCGACTGGTCCTAACACTAACCTCTTAATGCTAAGCGCCAAGCGAGGCAGCTGCTAGTACCATTTTTATAAGTCTTTGGTATGACTCGGCCGGGGCTTGAACCCGCAACCTCCCGCATCCGAGGCGGACGCTCTAACCACTTAAGCCACCGGAGCGGTCACAAATGTTAAAACATCCAATTATATGACTAGAGCATTGTGCTGAATTTGGTTTCCTGTATTTGTGCATTTCTTCAAAAACAGAAGGATGCGTTTTACTGTATTCCAATGTCAACTGGTGAGGAAGCCCAGCTATTGTACATGTCCTAAATAAAACACATGAAAGAATACAGCATGGTAGCCATTATCACGTCATCAAGGTGGACCACATGTAAAACTCTCTTAGGATTGTACCGATTTTTTGATCATAGTTGTGGATATAGACAGAATACAAAACTGTCGATTTTGTCACATTCGAACTTAATTCTTTAACTGACCGTTTTGAGGTTTTTTTAAATTACTATATCGATTACTTCATTTTCGTTTTTAAAAAAAAAAATCCCAGTATTTCAAATTAAATTAATATATTTAAGAATAAATTACAATAAAATACCAAACAAATATGGTTCAAGCGGATCTGAGATAGCTCTCTTGGTTGACAGACTAATGACCAAATGTAAGAGCAGCTGACCACGAAATCCGGGTCAGGAGGACGCTTTCTGTTCGAATGCAGCTTATTACACATAGTGAAAACACTTGTTTCAAAGTATCTCGAGTATTTATTTTCTTATTCATTTTTTAAATGTTATTTTCATTCATATTCGATGGCACATCAGTATCATCTAATATTAAAAGTAAATTATAATATCACGATTTTCTATGTACCACATGATGAAATGTACCTGGTATCAAGCGAAGAAGCCTTCTGTCAAATACAGTCAAAGTCTGCTGAATGATTTTTGAGAAGTAAATTAAAGGATCTTCTGTTATAGTAATGGCGACCATATCCAATGGCGGATTGCATCACTTGCATGAACTTAAAGTCCTTTAATGGCAGACTGTTTCTGTCAAAGTCATCTGACCAGTTTCTGAGAAAAGGCTGTTGAACGTATTTTCGGCTTTTAGTAGCAGTGGCTGTACTTGACTTCTGATTGGCAACACTATTGAAAGCCCGCAAAACTATAGTGCTTTCTGTCAAATTTGGTTAAATTCTGTCGAGCCGCTTTTGAGACGTCGTTAAAAGGTTTTCTTTCTCTACTTTAAGAAAAGGTAACCAGACTTAACGACCGATAAGGATCATTTGTAAAATTTAAAGCCATTTATGTTATGATGCTTTCTGTCAGTTTGAGTGTTGAGCGCTTTTAGAAAAGAAATATATATACTCTACATACTCGTGACCAAGATGATGAGATTGTTTTAGACAAGTTTTGACAGTCACAGAAACGAGAGCTATTAGCGATGGATGCACTGCAGTGGGAAACGTTTTGCACGACCACTGGAACACGAAACTATTCCGTTTAAATGTGAACGATTCACTTGCATGCCATAACTGACAAAATATGTGGCAACTATGTTTTGTTTTCGTTATATATATTGATAGGAAAAGGTAATTCTGTCCATAAGTCCGAATAAAAGGATTTTCCGTAATAATTCAGATTACTTGTCAAAATTACCAAAACTATAAATACCTGTTTGCCAACGCATTTGGTCAAAGTTTGGCTTAACAACAACTGCAGCCTGTATCTTTTACTTCTGCTAGACGAGGTGTGTCACGAAATACGGACTGACACCATGCTCTAATGATTCCATAAATCAAATGACATTAATGTTATCAATTTACATTAACCTTTCCATATCGGAGTTCATCCTTGTTCTGTTACAAAACATCAGTTGTATAATTATGTAGACCAAAAGGTGATACAATGCGTAGTCCGTGACAACACTGTTTATTTTATTCTGACGTATACAAAAATCTCACCGCAGAGAAATGGCGCCAAAACTAGCAAATTCAGTGACGCAGAATTTGCAAGTAAACAAGTACGTTTTCTTGATTTGTTTCCTTCAATATTTATGTGCGATTCAGATACATTGAACTTACTAAGCATTAACACCAAAGCAAACATAATATGCGGTTTGTTGATGATGCTGTTGTTGTTATTGTGTTTTACCAGTTAAGCCAGTGGCACTCGCACCATGCAATAGTCATCTCAAAGATAGTCGCTACCAAAATGACCACTGAAGACAGACTAGCGCTGAGCCATAACTGCCAATATTTTCCTCTTTCCGGAAAATAGTACATGTTGGAAAGTTAACTGCCTTATTTATCGTTTAAACGGAACGCAGTTTTTGTAAACGGTTATAGGGCTAGCACCAAACGATTTCATTTACACGTATAAATGTGACAGCCTTTGAAAGAACCACATTTACTATAGTTTGCCCTGGAGTGGCTTTAAATAGGGAAACTTTGTGGGTACAAAAGGGGCGTACCCAATAATAATGGGTTATACCACTACAACATAAGAGACCAAAGTGGGCCTGATCCTGATAGTACTCACATGGCTTGCGTAAATTAACAGTTGACCATTTCACCAAGCAGGATTATGTAGTACTGTTGGAATACAACTCCATTTAAACTATCTCCCAAATTTAACATGTTAATTTTACCAATTTTACTATAGTTTTATTGACATTGCATGAAAACTATAGGCTCTTCATGCGGAGAGATGCTATATGTCCGATCTGATTGTGATCAAACTTGGCAATAGTCTCATGTCATCATTATACTGGACGAGTTTAATTATAGGCACGATGTAAGCAGCCCACGATTTGGCAAGACATCATGTGGACAAATTACCAGATTATGAAATGTGCATGGATTGGTTAGGAGAAAATTATAATCAATCACAAATTTTATACAATAACCAATGCAAAAATTCGGCTTCTGCAAGATCAAGCTTGCAAGGTGCATGCCAATTGGCTTGTAAAGAAAATGAGAGGTCGTGCACAATTAACATTGATTTATGTTCTGCAAGGTGCATACTCCTCGAATATCAGCACATTTGTTTAGCACTGATATGTAACGCTTTTCTTTGACATTATTACCCGTCATTTCATCTCTTGATCCATTCCATCCCGATACTTTGTCAAAGTGTCACTTGCACCTTGTTATCAATGTCAAGGTTTCTCACTTGCACCTTGTTTTCAATGTCAAGGTTTCTCACTTGCACCTTGTTCTCAGTGTCAAGGTTTGTCACTTGTACCTTGTTCTCAATGTCAAGTTTTGTCACTTGCACCTTGCTCTCAATGTCAAGGTTTGTCACTTGCACCTTGTTCTCAATGTCAAAGTTTGTCACTTGCACCTTGTTCTCAATGTCAAGGTTTCTCACTTGCACCTTGTTCTCAATGTCAAAGTTTGTCACTTGCACCTTGTTCTCAATGTCAAGGTTTCTCACTTGCACCTTGATCTCAATGTCAAGGTTTCTCACTTCCATCTTCTTGTCAATGCCAGGGTCTGTCTCACTATTTGAAGCATGTTTTGACGAGGGAATATATATCTATACTTTAACATGTTTTCAGATCATTTTAATTGTACAATTTATAA